>CM031620.1:67268686-67368782 GCA_018398815.1 Conus ventricosus | reverse complement strand
ATATACTTTTACTGTGTGTTGTTTTTTCTTAGTAACCAGGCTGGCTTTATTTGTTTTTTTTTTTTTTTTTTTCTGTCATGTATCAGCCCCCCGGCGGGGCCTTCCGCAAACTTGCCCCCATTGTAAAGCGGAGTTCGAGGAACAGGATGGGTTAGAGGCGCATTTGCGAAACGGCATACCGTAAGGGTAGTGGTACGTTTCTCACCTGCGCCCGAGTGCGGCGAAAAACGGTTTTCCAGAATTGGACATTAAAAAGGCCACCTAAAAAACGGCTGTGGCGGTAAAAAAAAAGAAAAACGAAACCTCCTACTATAAAAACGCTCGAAATGGAGGAAAAAGAAAACCAGATGTTGGGGACGGGGGGGAAAAGGGGACGATAGACGATCCGGATTTGGCCCGCCGTCTATAGGGACAATTGGGGGGCGTTTCGAACCCATTCTTACACCGGGCCCAATCAGTCCATGTACAACGTGCGTTGGCGGGGGGACGGGACGGTGCCCCCGGTTTGGGGAAGAGGAGTTGCAGGACGCGTTCGAGTCCTCAAAAGAGAAAATTTAAATAAATTTTTTTTCGCACTCTTTCGTGCTGCAAAACAGAGAGAGGGGGGGCCTTAGGTTCTTTAACGCCAGTCAAAATAACGCTAGGGCTTTAGACGCCCCCCGTCTCGTTCAAAACGAACGGGATTTTCGGATTTTATTTCCGGGGCCCCAAATCAGGATCTGTTGGAGTACGCGAGGCAACAGCGGCCGGACTCCGCTGGACGGTGCGTTGCTTGACTTCAACCAGTTTTTACCAAAAATCCGCTCAGAGATTTCTCGATCGGGTGTTGCGATCACCCCCTCCCCTCGCCTTTTGTCCAACAGGGGCGTGTACCCCTGGTAGAGGATAAAAAGCATTTTTTTTCCTTACGAAGATAACCTTTGTTTTTTCGCTGCCTGGCCCTGCACCAGGGGGCTCCTGTAAGGGTTTACAAACTCCGGTGAAGGAGGTTGGTTCGGCGTTGGCCCCCCCGGGACCCCCCCGGGTCAATTTCGGGGGCGTGACTCTGTCCGCCTGCCTCGGTTAGAGCCCCTCTTCGACGTGGCCGTAGCCCGTGTTCTCCTTGGACGACGAGGAGGAGGGCTGTTCGTACCTCGGCGTAGAAGCCCAGGGTCGACTCCGTCCGCATAGGGTACTTTGTACAAAAACCTTTTTTTGCTACGTCTCCGACTTAAACAAAGCCACTAATCTTACGGATGTCCCTCATGCGGGAAAGCAGTGGAAAAAAGCTGAAAGACTTATCGCAACACGAAAAGCATTGGGGGAAAGTAAGGTTGAGGCAGGTGTATTCGGGGGGCGTGTACCAGCGGCCTATGACCCCTTGGAGACTTTGCGGAAAACCGGGATTCGAACCCCTTTCGAATTACGTGTCCCCGTATGGGGCGACGTACGATTTCGAAGCGTTTCAGGTACACAAAAGGAGGGGGATAAGAAGAAAACCCAAAAAAGACCAAGTATCTGTCGAGCACGTCCCTTTGTCCGTGAGCTTTTCGTGCGCGAACGTGCCCGGGTTCGAGGAGCCCGAGTGCTTCGTGTCGGAGGGCGGCCCGCAGGACCTGGTAGACCGCATGCTGGCGCACCTTCGGGGCCCCCGTCGATAAGGCTTACGACCTGCTGAAAGAGGGGGAATTCAGCGGGGTATACGATCAGATTCGAACCACGCCCCAACCCCGTGGATTTGACCCCCGAACGAATGACGCGTCTTTTAGACGATTACTTGAAAGAAACTGCCCGTGATCGGGTTCAATAGTTCGTCTTACGACCTAAACCTGATCAAACCTTACCTGTTTAGAACCCTGGTTTTGAGGGGCAAGAGGAGGAAGAAGAAAAGGGAGAGCTGCGTTACGTGTCAAGCAAGGCAATCAGTTTAAGTGCGTGTCCACTCCCAAACTCAAATTTTTGGATATCCAGTATTACCTAGCGCCCGGGTATTCTTACGATAAGTACCTGAGGGCGTACGACGTGAGTCAGAGAAAGGGGGGGTTCTTCCCTTATTCGTTACGTAAAAACCCCTGACCGACCTCGACCTGCCCGAGCTCCCCCGCGTGAGGGTTCGTTTGCGCCTTAAGGGCACCACTATTTTGAGGAGGATTACGAGTACTGCCTCTCCGTGTGGCGCGAAAAGAGGATGAGCGCGTTCAGAGACTTTCTCGTCTGGTATAATAACCTGGACGTAGCCCCCTTCCTGGAGGCCCTAGAAAACAAGTAGAGTTTTACAGGGGTTTGGGTATAGACATGCTCAAGGACGGGGTGGGCATTCGGGCATCACCCTCAAATTCCCTGTTTCAGACTCTCCCCTCGTCTTCCCCCGTCGCCCACTTCTTTTAGTAGGACCCTCGCACGCCGACCTGCACGAGGAAATGCGGGGGGCGCAGATAGTAGGGGGACCTTTTCGTTGATTTTCCACGGGTACCACAAAAAGGGAGTGACGCGAGTACGGGGCGGCAAACTGGGCTTCCCGTTTACTGGGCTTCGATTGTAACGCCCTGTACTTGTGGGCGTTGATGAGGGAGCAGCCCACGGGCGGGTTCGTCAGGCGTCGTAAGTCCAACGTTTTCAGGGCCGAAAAATGCGACAAATTCGGACAACAGGCTCGGGAATGGCTAAATGGGTGGCTCATAAAGAGGGTAGAACGCTCAGCCACAAAATTCAACGGAAAAGAGAGGTGCTTGGGCGAGCGGAGAGGTCCGGGTGGACGGGGGGGACCAGAAGGATAGGACGTGCTTTCAGTACACGGTTTGCGTCCACCACGGGCACGCGTGTCGCGCCGACCGAGGCCTACGCGACCCACCCATACAGGGGCAAGTCCAGGGCCCCGAGTTGAGGGCGCGTCCCGCGGAGACCACCAGGAAACCTGAGGGAGGAGGTGGGCGTGGGGTGGTGGGAGATTTTGGGAGTGCGAGTGGACGGCCACGAAAAGGGCCGATCGCGACCTGCGTCGCTTCTTACGACGTAAATCCCCCAAAGTCAAGAGCCCGTTCCATGACGATGGAGAGGATGTGACCGTCTCCTCGGTCGTCGAGGCCGTAAGAAAAGGTTCTCTGTTCGGCATCGTCCAGTGCGATATCGAAGTGCCCGGAGTCTGAGGGGCATTTTTCCGAGCTCCAGCCCGTCTTCAAAAACGTGGTCGTGACCAGAGAGGACATCGGCGAGCTCATGCGATCTTACCGATCGAGCACGCCCTGTTGTCCCAGCCCCGGCGAGTGTTGGTGGGTAGCTACTTCCCGGGAAGGCCATCATGCTGATCACCCCTCGTTGCGGTGGTACTTGTCCCCCGGCCTGCGCGTCACCGACGTGCAACAGGTAGTGGAGTACCGACCCGCGGCTTGTTTCAGGCCGTTCGGGGAGGCCGTCTCGGACGCCAGGAGGCAAGGGGACGCCCACCCGGACAAGCGATCCTGGCCGAGTCGTTCAAACTCATGGGCAAAGCGCCTACGGCAAGACGGTGACCAACGTAGCCCCGCATAGAGACGTAAGTTTCGTGAGTCCCGACGAAGCCCCTCGTCTGATCAACGAAGCCCCTCTTCCGAAAATTAACCCCCTTAGCAGAGGATCTGCAAAGAGGTAGAGACGACGAAGAGGCCCCCTTTCGTTTGGGAAATTGCCCATGCAGATCGGATTTTTTTTGTCTACCAGTACGCCAAACTGCGCATGCTGGAGTTCCATTCGACCTGATCGATCGGTTCGTCTCCAGAGCCGATTACCAGCTGGCGAAATGGACACGGATTCCTTGTACAGGCCTTGAGCGGGCCGGACTTTGGGGTCCCCTAATCAAAACCCCGCTAAAGGCCGAATTTTACCGGGTGTACGACCTGTGGTTCCCCGGCTCTGGCGTGCGAGGGGCACAAGGGCGAGTTCGCCGATGCTTTGGGGCGGGGGGGATGAGGAAAAGGGGAATAGACCTTGTTGCTCTAGTAGAAAAAAGAGGGGCAACGAGAGCCGGGGCTGTTCAAAGAGGAGTACAAAGGGGGACGGAATCGTGGCCTTATGTTCCAAAACGTATTTTGTTTCGGTCCGGAAAAAAAAACAAAGTCGTAGCAAAGGGATCAATCAGAGACAAAACGACTTGACCAAACAAAAATACTTGGACGTTTCTTACGACCCGCGAGTGCGGGTACGGGACAAACCGGGATTTTCCCTACGGACGGGGCGCGGGTGCACACGTACTCCCAAACGCGGGGGGTCCTTGTCGTACTTCTACCCGAAGCGAGTCGTCTGTTCCGACGGCGTCAGCACCCGACCCATCCTGATCTAAAAAAAAAAACAAAACAAAACAAGAAAATCCTTTTTTTTCTAAAATAACGTATGCGTTCGTTTATCTGATCAGTAAAGAGCTAAATGTCTGAGGCCGTGGTCGTGGCCTTTGTTGTCGTGAGATATTAAATGTAAAACAAAATTTTCTTTCTAACGTTGCAAAATATGAGATGTGTCTGAAGTATGTACAGTTGCATATGTCTTTTGAAAGGGTTGTTGTTTTTTTTGTTGTTGTGTTGTTTTTACTTCGGTTGTGTGACGTGCGCAATTTAAAAAGTTTTTTCCCCTCATCCCTTTCATCGTATTCTTATCGAATGGCTGCGCGAGGCCGTGTATGTCGCGTACGTATGTGAGTGTGTACGCGCGCGCGCGTGCAAGCGGGGTAAAAGCGTGAGCGAGTGCGTGCGTTATAGGGATGGCCCCGCATAAGATAATAAAATAAAGTCTCTCCTTGGCATTCAGATACCCCGCTCTTTCTTACACCACACACATTTCTCGCACTGTCTCCTTACACACACACAACACACACACACACACACACACACACACACACACAACCCCCCCCCGCCCCGCGCGCGCGCACGCCCCGCACGCAGCTCGCTTCCACACTCCCCCTTTCAGACCAAAAGGCCAGTTATCCTCTTCTTTCACTCGCAACACGGACACATACACGCGCATAGGAACATACGTTAATAATAATACCGCGCGCGCGTAGCAAACACACGCACACAGAGAGCCACGAGTAATGATACGGAGGGAAAAGGGGGGGGGTACGCGCCCGAAGTGGGTCACAAACACGTAGGCACACAAAAAAAACAGCTACCGCTGCCAAAAAAAAAATAAAACCGGGGGTGAGGGAGGGAGAGAGAGCCTGGGGTTAAGACGTACATCCTTAATTCAAACGGACAGACACACACGCACGCACACACCCCAGACGCGCTTACGCACACGCGCGCGCGGAGCGCGCGTACGTTCGTTTAAAAAAAAAAACAACTATATATATATTAAAAGAGAGAACTGAGAATTATAGTACGATTTGCCCTTTTTCTTTTTTTTTCAAAACGTATATATATAAGAGCCGAGCCTTCCAACATCTCGCTCTCTTTTCCACGCTTTTTATTTAAAAAAAAATATAATGTCGAGCCCTCCTGCCTTCTCTCTGTGTGTCACACACACGCGCATACGCACAGGCACACACACACGCATACTCGCGCGCGCGCGGGCCAATAATATTAAGAGCCGAGCCTTCCAACACCTCGCTCTCTTCTCCCCCGCTTTTTATAAAATTATATATTATATTCAAGTCGAGCCTCCCTGTCTTTTCCCTGTGTGTCACACACACACGCATACGCACATACACACACGCATACAGAGACGCGCGCGCGCGGGGCGGACAGACGGTGAGGGAGTATGATACGGGGAGAGAGAAAAGGGGTTTGGCACGCGCGCAACGCCGGCGGCGTATTAGAGAGAAAGAAGCGAGCCAAAAAGACCGGGTGAAGTCATCGACCGAGTTTTTTTTGAAAGGGATCAGGGGGAGGTAACTCTATCATACTTTCGCTTTCGATACAAAAAACCGCGCGAGAGTGCTGGCCCCTGATGGCCGCCATCTTGCGCCGCCAAATTTTTCACCCTCATCCGGGTACTTCGCGTAAAAAAAACCGTGACCCCTGACCCCGTATCCCTTCTTTCTTCCACTCGGTCGCCATTTTGCACCCCTCGTGGGGGGGCAACGGGCGTACAATATCACTTATACAATTTTTAAGATCCGAAGTTTAAAGTTGACCGTTTAAAAACCGTTATTTTCTAAATTTTCGAAATTTACAACGTTCTTGATAACATTCCGTATGCACGTACAGTTTTAAGCGGTGAACAATGTTATGCACATTTTATGAACCAAAACTTAACATTGGCCGTTGAAAACCGTTATTTTCTAAATTTACACCATTAAAATTTGGTACGCGTATGTCAAGTAACGATAAGTAATTTTGCAACATGGATGGAACAGGATGAAAAGGGAAGAATGAGAGGGGCCAGAAAAATGATTGTACCGTGCAAAGCCTGAGACACTATTTTGACATTAGACACAGACCCATTGATTAACTCAAGCAAAACCTAAATAAACTACTTCTGCACAAGTCCATTCCTACAAAATTAAGGGCAATCAGAAGAATGGAAATAGGAACAGTGAGTGCAGGCGGAAAATCGAGCGAGAGAAGCATCTCGACGTGCTAGGGAAGATCTAGAGGAAAGGAACCAGAGACGGGAAGCAGACCGTGTCCGGACTGCATCTCGGCGTGCCCGGGAAGAATCACATGAGACGCAAGCAAGGCAGCAAGCAAACAGGAGATCACGAGTCAATGCTAATGCTGCAAAGAACATTGCATGGCTAAAAGCAGCCTTTTCCTACGAGCACGCCGAACCAAAACTTAACATTGACCGTTAAAAACCGTCATTTTCTAAATTTACAGCGTTATTGATAAAATTCGGTATGCGTATGTCCAGTCCAGAGAGAGAGAGAGAGAGAGAGAGAGAGAGACAGAGAGACAGAAACAGAGAAAGACAGAGACAGAGAGAATGTGTATTTGTGTGGGGGGAGGGGGTGGGAAGGTGTGTGTGTGTGTGTGTGTGTGTGGGGGGGGGGGGGGGGGTTGATTGTAAATCAAAACAATTAATACATGTTTGCCGTCACGTGAGTGCCGCAAAGAATGTTCATATCACCGGGCAACGCCGATTGCCCCTGCTAGTATCTTATATATATATTGGCTGTCATGTTCCTTGACAACCAGGCAATCAGGCAGGCATCAGAAACATACTGTTTGCTCAACCGTTTAAGAAGGGAGTGCACAGGTCAGAGTTTGGGGTTACAGTAGAGGTCAAGCAGAAGTAACACAGTCTGAGCAGATGGAAATGGCCCTGCATGTGTGAAACAAAATTAATGTGAACAAGAAGACTCTGTCCTTGTATTTGGGTTTAATGAATTAGTTTAGCGATTGATATCAGCAAGGACAGTGGAAACCAACATGATTTGGGGACCCCTTGTGTTCCTATTGATGGGGCACAGGGAATTCGGGAGTGAAAAGCTTGGGAGATGACAAGAAAAAAACGGGTCCTGTCGATTGTGCTGGCGCGTAAACGGAACATTGAGGCTGTGTAAAAGCCAGGCACAGTATGTCTTAAGGGTTGAACTGTGTAGTGATCTGTTTTTATTAGGGCTGATGTTACATGTTGCTTTGAGTGAAAAAGAGGATACATAGCGTTTCGGGATTATCAAGTAACTGGAATCGGATCACAAATACACCGACCCACCATAGGCCATAAGACTCATAGGCCATAAGACTCATCAGTCATTTTCAGTGTGTAAGATTCAACATCTGTTTACCAAGAGAGGAGAATCTTTTTCTCTCCAACTCTGAGATCATGTGTCAAGTTTCACTGATAGTCCCAGGAAGCTGACTCAAGTGTTTGAGTCTTGTACTTACACGCATTATCGAATTTAATGGGATAATTTTGTACCAAACTTTGTAAAATTTATTTAAATTATTGATTAATATTGTTGATTGTCTAAATGTTTCTGAAGAAGGTAACTACTTAATATTTTCTGTTTTTCTTAGTTGTATGAAACAGATAATAACACAAGTTAAGTATTTGACTACTTTGAAGATTTATTTCCCTTCAATTGTCCAGCAGTCACTGCGTCACACAACTCGCTAAAATCCACTCAAAACCTGAGCGCAGAAGCAAAATCTAATTCAGTTTTTAATGTTAGTCTCACTGATGCCGGCTGAAAGCTCACACTTTCCTGAAAGTTCAGAAGACAAGTGTGAGGACCCGCCTTGCCGGAATCCTAGACGCTCATCAAATTCTGTAACCTCCAGGGTCTGGAAACATATTACGGCGTCCACCACGACTGGTCCAGCACAAGAACAACAATCCCTGTGGCCACGTGGCCAACCGACTAAGCAGCTGGCCTGCATTAAGTGATGACATCAACAAACAGGAGAGAGATCTGCCCACTGGGCTCTCCTCCCCGTGGGCAACCCCACCGCAACATAAGTTCTCGTGTACCCACTGGACTCCAGCTCAAATCAACCTAACCTTCATTTTCTTTATGATGAGATAAAGTGGGAGAAGGAAAAGACCAAAACTTTCCTTCTCTTTATGATGAGATAAAAGTAAGGAAAAGGCCAAAACCTTCCTTCTCTTTGTGATGAGATAAAGTAAAGAAAAGGCCAAAACCTTCCCTCTCTTTATGATGAGATAAAGTGGGGAAAAGGCCAAAGCCTCCCTTCTCTTTATGATGAGATAATGCTGAACAATTAAGTAGTGCGGGAAAACAAGTGTAGGTTAACAATCCTTCCATCATTGTGGTAATGACTTGGCAAAGATTTGAAATTAAATAGGAAAAAAAGGAGAAAAAAAAGAAAAAAAGGGGTGGTGGGGGTGGTGGTGGTGGTGGTGGTGGTGGTGGTGAAGATGAAGAAAACGTATTTTATAAATATGAAAACCCTTCACTAGCTGCATGAGGGAACCATCGCAATCCCTCTCTAAGGCAGATCTATATGTATCGCCTGCTCCTAGGCGATAAAGATAAAGTGGGGAAAAGGCCAAAACCTTCCTTCTCTTTATGATGAAATAAAGTAAGGGAAAGGCCAAACCAGGCAAAGACAGGTTGAATTTCATGAAGTTTCGAATAATTTCTATATTTATAATCTTGTACAGAAAAGGGAAGTTTTGGGTGTGAAATTGCACTTAGCCTACCAAGTATATACATGTCCACTTTCAGTTCATAAATCATTTCATATATGAACCACTTTCTAAATCTGTCTGTCACTTGGAGAACAAAACATTTTAAGTGCATAAACCTAAGGTGAATTACCCCTGAACCAGTCTTGAGTTTTTTATGGTTAGTAGTCGAAAGCTGCTCCTTCCACCACAAGTAGGAGAGAGGGGGAAGGTGAATTTTGACATAAAAACTATAATCTAATCCTTTCCATAGAGGCCATACCTTCCACTCCTCCTAGTCTCGAGGCGTACTTAATTTGGTATTTAATGTCTTAGTTTTGCTGTCTCACCCCTTCGACTCACCTGCTTTGGTTTATTGTAGACCTCGAACACAAAATTGGCTTCCTACAGCACACACACACACACACACACACACCACCACACACACACACACACACCACACACACACACACACACATACACACGCGCGCGCACATGTGCATGAGCATACCTGCATGTTGTGGAGGCCGATTCATGCTCACACTCACATTCATGTACATACGTGCCAGTATACATAAACATGGACACACACACACACACACACGCACGCACGCACGCACGTACACGTCACACACACACACACACACACACACACACACACACACACACACACACACACACACACAGCTGAACTTTTTGCCGTAGCCTACTACGGGACTTTAGAGCGGAATCGTATTGTTTCAGTATTGTGGTGAGCTCGTTCTATTCGTTAGGTGATCTGGTACCCTCACACTTTGTCTTGATTGAACTGCTGACAGCAGCCACACAACTTTCAGCTTATTTTTCCCACACACTTTTGGGGAAGAACAAAACACGCCTGTAAATATATGTGGTTAAATGTGCAAGCATGCGACAAGATTTGAACGATGGTCTAAGGAACACGGCACGTGGGGGCGGGGGGGGGGGGGGGGGGGGGGGGGGGGTGTAACAGACTGCACTGCACTACGCAATGCTAAACCTGTCGCATCTTTACTTGTGAGCTACATCACCAAGGCATCTTTATGTAAAGTAAATGATGAATGAATTAGTAGGAATGAAAATCAGGTAAAGAGGTAGATAAACAGATAAATGAATGTGCAAATAAAAGGCTACACAATTTTAGTTTTATTATAACCTTGTCAGCTACGCACTACCGTTTCCAGGCTGAATAATAAGCAAAAGCATAAGGGCAGTGAATTAAGGAGAGTGCAGGCTTCTGTCAAGATCGAGTGGAGCATGGATTCTCCCTTAGAGTCAGTTAAAGAGTGAACACGGGAGTCGGTTCTTCTCCAGGGAAGTAATTAATAGTAGATTTATGGGTTGAAAGAGTTATTTCCCATATTGCTGTTTGCGGTTTGTGTGTGTGTGTGTGTGTGTGTGTGTGTGTGTGTGTGTGTGTGTGGTAATGTAATGTAATGTAATGTAATAGGATATTTATAGAGCGCTTTACCTCACAAGAGCCCAAAGGGCGTATTACAGAAAAAACATGATAAAATAATCATTCTAATTCAAAGCGTGCGCGCGCGCGCATACACACACACACACACACACACACACACACACACACACACACACACACACACACACACACGCACACACACACACCGCCGGGGAAAAAAGAAACCCCCCCCAAAAAGACCCCAAAACCTCTCACACGCAGACATAACACAGGAGCGCGTTCAACCCCAGCAAAACACGCGCACAGTGGTAAGTGGATATCGTTAATCAGTTCGAGGAAAAGATGTGTCTTTAGGGAGGTCTCTAAAGAGTCCGTGTTACGCAGAGAAGAAGGGAGACTATTCCACAGAGCAGGTGCCTGGTAAGAGAAAGGTCGTTGGCCTGAAGTTTTCAGGCGAGCGGAGGGAAGGCTAAGCAGACGAGAATCGGTGGATGAGCGTCAGAGAGGTAGGAGGGGGCCAGATTATTCAGCGATTTGAAAACCTGGAGGAGAACTTTAAAGTCGATGCGAGACTGAATTGGGAGCCAGTGTAAGGATGACAGAATTGGTGATATGTGATCAGATCTAGAGGAGCGGGAGATCAGACGGGCGGCATTGTTCTTAACTTTTTGAAGTTTAGAGATGAGCGTTAAGGGACAACCGGCAAGGAGGGAGTTACAACAGTCGAGCCGAGGCAGGACAAAAGCACAGATTAGAGTCTTCAGAGCATTTTGAGTAAGGAAGCGGCGAACTGAGCTGATTCTAGGAAGTTCAAGGTAGCAGGACTTGCACACATTAGAGATATGTTGTTTGAAAGAGAGTTTTGGTCGAGTGTAACGCCGAGGTTACGAACAGGCAGTGATATTTATTTCGTTTCCATCAACATTTATAGAACTAGGGAGAGAATGAGTTCTAATAGTGTGTTTCGAAGCAATGAGGATTATTTCAGTTTTGTCTGCGTTAAGTTGTAGTTTGTTGTTGTGCATCCATGATTTAACATCGGTAATGCATGCTTGAGAAGAGGAGATTATTCATGAAGCTGACTGATATGGGCAGAGATACAGCTGGTTGTCATCTGAAAAGCTATGGTGAAGGAGAGAGTGTTGGCTGATAATGGCTGAGAGGCTGGGTGTACAGCACAAACAAAACCGGTCCCAGGACAGATCCCTGAGGGACACCAAACTGAAGTGCTCTTGCTGAAGACTTAACATCTTTCACTGAAACAGTTTTGCGTGCGATCAGAGAGATATGAAGAGAACCAGGAAAGGACAGAACCAGAAAGACCAAAAGAAGTGTTGAGTCTTGAGAGAAGAATAGGAGTGATCTATTGTATCAAAAGCAGCAGACAAATCTAGGAGAGAGAGAAGAGAAACTTTGTTTCCATCAACAGCTGTGAGGAGATCGTTTGCCGTCTTGAGAAGCGCTGTCTCGGTACTATGGCCAGCCCGTAGGCTGACTGGTTTGAGTTCAAGATATTGTTTACAGAGAGATGTTCAGACAGTTGGGCGAGAACAACAGCTATCGTAACGGCCAACGACGACATGTGGAATGCCGTGGAGCACTACTGCGCTTCTTTCGTGATGGATTGACTTTCCAGAGTCCGTTTTCCATCCACGTGGTGAGATCGACGATGATGATGTTTTAGATTCATGTTCATCAAGGAAGTGTCAATGCGTGTGTCCATACGCTATACCATATTTGCTGTGTCAAGAGATCCCACAGTACAGGGTTGCAGGCAAATGATTCTGTCAATAAATGGATAAAACGACAAGAGATGGGGAAGAGGGCCCCGTTGAGGTGACGCAGTAGATGCCCCTGATGACGATGTAAGTTTTGGTCCCATAATCCGACAGATCCACCCATCCTGACTCTGATCCCGGGTGTTCAGTGAGGCAGGAGGGATTAGGGGGTACATTTTGTACTAGTCGAGATTTAGTACAAATCTTGCACTTGTTTCTATGGCTGGAGCAGAATTGACCGTTCAGGCAGACGTTCCGCGCAATGGCCCGACTAACTGGACGGGCATCCTCGAAGTGTCATTCACGAGCATTCTGTCACCCCACACACCATTGTGAATTTTTTTACCATAATGATTGTAATTTTTTCTCTTTGAATTCTCTGGAGGGAAATTGATGGAACTGTCATTGCTGTAGATGCGTTGGCGGTTTTTATTGTTTGATTTTTCTGATTTTTTTTCTCGTGAATCGTTCTTTCACACACAAACACACCCTCCCACCCCGCACCCCCCCCCCCCCCCCCCCCCAAAAAAAAAAAAAAAGCAAAGAAAAAAGAAGAAAAAGCCAGATGTATGTTTTGTGACTTGGTATGACATTTTGGTGGCTTCATATGTTTGCATCAGAGAGGTCAGCGCTACTGCGCAGCAGACTGCATACCTGCTCTGCTGGCATGTCTCACTCGATCGATTCACGTGTCCATCGTCTGCCAAAGAATGCTCCACCGTTTACTTGTCTGTTTAATGTTTTCTTGTGTATGTTTTACCTGGTATTAAATAGATCCAGGACTGATGAACAAGTCGATGACAAGCACTTTTGTGTCCTTGATGTGAAATGTGACCTGGTGCGGGCAGACTGGAGTTGAGCCTCAAAGTTTGAAGATCACCCGATGGAGGAGAGATGGTCAGTGCTGCAAATCTAGCTCGCCATGGTGCTAACACAGAGACCACACACAGGAACTCTCTCTCAAGGGCTGTTTGTTCTGGCTTCTTGTGCACTGCAATGAAATGAAGCGGCCATCAGCTCACGATGATCTTCATTACATCTCTCTTGCCGAGGCCAACAAAGGCTGTTGGTGGCAAGCATTGGACTGAAGAGAGTGGCGTCATGACACATACTTGCTTACATCATGGATAAAAGGGAATCTATATGACAGAGATCCATTCAGAACAACGGGTCAAAAGGCAACTATGAAGTAAGCGGTTGAGTGATATTGAGTAACGTTGAAAGACAGCTGAAAGACCGTAAATCACAGTTTATAGTGGCAACAGCGTTTGCGAGATCGTCAAAGAGTAGGCGATGATTTTTGAGCTCACGAACCCGCAGTCTGCTTCTTTCCGAATAATACGTTCCACCATCATTCCTCACGTAACTCCTGAAGCTGATCTGGCTTTTTTTTTGTGGTTTTGTTTTGTTTTTAGGAGAGTACTTGTTTAGCGAAAATGAAAGAAACTGGAATGGGTGTGTGGGTAACAAGGAAGAAAAACAGCAAACACACAGACAAATAGGAAGACACCCTGACGTTTGAGAAGTCGGGGAGCTACAACCTCAAAGCCAAAGACAACCTGATATCTTGGCAAGGAGAAGGAAGGCAATAACGTCATCACCCAAAGACTTTGACTAACTGGAAGAGGAAGTGTGGATAAGTGTAATATCATCACCTAAAGAAAATTGACTAACTTGAACAGGAAGTGTGGGAAAGTGTAACATCATCACTTTAAGACATTGACTAACTGGAACAGGAAGTGTGGATAAGTGTAACATCATCAACCAAAGAAACAAACTGCAACCTGGGGACAAGGGAGGGGGAGGGGGTGGCGTCTTATAAACAATCAAGGAAAGAAACTGATCATTGGAGGAGGAGAGAGGTAACATGAAAGATTAAAGAACAAATGTTGGGGAGGGGAGGGGGCTGTCGGGGAGAGAAAAGCGGCACTACGTCAACAATCAAAGCAACACAAGTGACATTTGTGGAGGTCGAGGGTGGATGTTAGGTCGATAACAAAAATGAAGCAAACAAGCTATGCTTGGGGAAGGGGAGAGGAAGGTAAACGGTTGACCTTCCTCAACGCAAGTGATGAGAAAAGAAGCAAACCAAAAGCAAAAACAAAACAAACAAAAAATGCGGAAGTGAATGTCACCAAATATACGCAAGGAATGCAAGGCTTGCAGATTGACAAGCGTTTTGCAGAGACAGGAATCAAACAAGGTCATGGTCTGTAGTGTTTCTGACTTCCTAGAGAGAGATCTAGTTGCAAAGTGAGGCGACTGCAGGCGGAAATCTAAACAAATTTTAAATGTATTATAGCGAACCGCCAAGAAAAACGTGAACAAATGAATTACAAGAAAAACACGATGTGTTTCGACCTCTTAGGTCTTCTTCAGGCAAGATACAAAACACTCAGAACAACGAAAATGAACGAGCAATCACTTATCTTCATTCACTTCAGCGCAGATGGACGCGCCGTGTTTGGTCTTGTGATTCGTTTGTCTACGTTTTTTTTGGCGGTTCGCTATTAATTACATTTAATTTTTTTTTCCTAGAGGGAGCATAGCCCGTACTTGTGACATGCAGTTGGTGTTACAGGTCAGACAGCCCTACTAGTAACTGCGGTACCACGCAAGGCAAGACAGAGACTGACCATCTCGCCCAGCTTTTGACTCCACCACCAAGGCGACCACAACTACCAACACGCCTGAGCGGGACCCACAAGCATGGACAAAAGACACTTCTCAAAATATGGTGTGAGCAGAGTATCAAATACTTTGTTGGTGTAAGAGCGTGTGGAGAAAGAGTCCTACGTTGTTGTGAATCAATAGCTAATTTTTGGTTTAAAAAATAATAGGCTTACTATTCCTGCACATTACAATATATGGTGTGGCCAGCTACAATGTAAGATGATGGAACTGTAGCACAGCATATGACAAAAACGGTCAGCGCAGCCAGTAATTAAGGAAAAAGGAAGGGAGGATAACTGACATTGACAGTCGCGTATTTGGCCCTCCTCTCTCGTCCAACATCTCGTTACGACAGAGACAAAATGGACAACTTTTGAACTTCTTTTCGACGAGCATGCCAAACGGATGTGAGTTAAGTCGTCGCTTCTGAGAGACTGACTTCATCTGCTCCCAGCTGTAACAGGTACTTTTATGAAAAAAGACAGTCGGACAAGCCTTCATCTACATGAATTAGGTCTTCTACAGGCAATAACCACCAATCTTTGGGATTGACGTTCCTGTCAACAGGTCAACAAGATCCTCATCAAAATCAGCTTGAAGCTCAATGTTACAAAACCAAAGTCAACGGCTAAGACACACCAAAAAAAAAAAAAAATGCACGGAGCAATCGACCTCAGTATTGGTATCGTCCTCCAAGTCTGCCTCGTCTGGAAGCTGTTACGCTAGAGGTTAGCGTAAGTCGAATGGACATCACATCACACTCGCTCCTTGGATGGGAGAAGATCGTTATCAGTGGCTTGATGAAACTGTAGGGATATTACCTGATCATGCTATGGATGAATAGCGCGTAGAAAACGGATATGCAACTGGAGGTACAGTTCAAAAAGCCTTCTCTCTGTCAAGATGACCGAGTAGTCCAGAGGGTACCCACAGATCAGATTCTCACAGAACCAGTCACCATCACCGTCATAGCTTTTACTCACACCGTGTTCATCCCTCATTTAGAATAAATCGAAGTTTGCAGCACTGAAGAAGGCTGCAGAACCCCGGGCCCTGTCCCCCCACAGCCCCGGCCCCGGCAATCCACAGAGAGCAGCAATGTCAAGTCGTCAAGAGGAAAACCCACCTGAGGAGAAAACTGCACTGCTGCCGAGTCACTTCGGTGGTGTTCAGTGGCGCTTGTTTGATCCAATGTACCCCAGGACCCCCACCTACTAAGCCCCCTGCGACGACAGTAACTGCTTTAGTCGCGGAGCCGGCGTGAGTAAACTTCCTTCGGAGGGCGCTGCCACGTCGCCCAACGACAGCCCTCATGAATTTGCCGATACCGGCGACCCAGACTCGACCCCAACTCGAACCAAGTTCATGGGTGTAGAGAGGATATCGAAACTATGGCCACCATGAGAGCAGGATATAAACGGCCACAGAATCCGAGTCATTTTTTGATATGATCGATGAGGATGAGAGTGATGAAGATGATGCTATGGATTTCCATTCCAGGTTTGAGAATGGTGAGGGGCTTACTGTAACGCTGTCTTTCATGATTTATCCTGGCGTCAACTGGGCCCGAGAGAGACAGACACCTGCAGTGTGATCGTTGGTCGGGAAAATTTTGGCAACACTCTCAGAGACGCATCCTTTTAAGTGGATGAAACTCGACTGTGTGATCCCGTCTTCCCAACTGAGCACGTAGCAAACTCAACTCTGTGTAGGAGCCGGTCGGGGCAGAAAAATCCCAAAAATAAATGGCTCTGACTTACCATGATCTCCAATCAAGGGGTCCGCGACACTAACGACTTTGCCATGGCGGCTGGTACTTCGGGGACGTTCTCAGCCACAACTGTGCACAAAGGTGCGCAAGATGTGATGGGTCAACCACCGAACACGGGGTAGATGCCGTGTCCATATCCTAGCAATGACAGAGAAGCCCTGTTTAGGGACGCACCCTCTCCCCGACTTGCTAAAAAAAAGTCTATCTTTGAAGCATCTGGCTGGTAAGCGCGCCTGTTAGGCTTCCATCTACGCATTGGAAAATTTTAAAGAAAAAGAGATAAAGACGTTCCGATCTATGGGATGTAATGTGCACCAAATTGGACAGTGGTGAGAGCCCAGAATGACGATTGCTATCGACGGCAAATGATTGGCGCTAACCAGATTGACATTGCGCCCTAAACAAGAAAAAATTTAAAAGTGAAAAGCAGCTGAAAGAAGACGGCGGAGGTTCTCCCTTTTGCTCAATTTGAAAGCCCAAAAATTTCCCTGCAAAATGTCTGGCGTTGGTTTTGCCCCACGCAAAAAGCTAGTCAAAAATCTGGATAGACTGTCTTTAAGCAGCAATGATCATCATATTGTATTGCAATCAGGTTACCAAAGTACTGCGTTGCACTGATGCTATCAGTGCCTACACTCAAAAAGTGGCAACCTGTTTTATATCAAAGAAGCATTCTACGAGGATGTGAGCACAAAGACAAACTTATAATCCATTAACATTTAATACAGGATAAAAAAAAATTTTCGACTCGGGGGGCGGTAATCGAATTACATAGTTCAAAGGAGTTCAAAAGGATTTTTATACCTTATCATTTTATGAGCATGTCTTCGATGATGTCATTTATATCAATATCCACTAAAAAGGAGGGTAAAAACCCCTAATTTGTTAATTTTTTTAATTAAACAACTCTATGACAACATGACTGGGAGCATGTCGCAGTCACGGCCCGTAAATCAAGGATGTGAGGGTGGAGGAGGAGAGAGGGACAGGCTGGGCACAACCCCCACCAAACCCATACACTCAAACCACTGTGGAAAACAAAAAACCAAATAAGAAATTTTTTAAATTAATAAAAAATATCTCATTCACACCTAGTGGGGGAGGGAGATTTCAAGAAGAGGGAGGACAGAGAGATAAATTGGAAAAGGGAAAAGAGATGACAGCCACCTAAAAGAAGATATCTACTTAATGGACAAAAATAACCAACAAAAGCCCCCACACCTTGGCCCAGGGAACAGATAAATTTAGACCCTAAACACTAATCTATCCCAAAATAAAGAAAAAAGGACAGGGGGGGAAAAAACTATTAAACGAAGGACGAAACAGGGTCTCCCCCAGCCACACAAGCATATTCACCAACATTCGCATACTTATACAATTCATGAACATTAGTATATTCACACTGTACCCCACAAACATCACAGCCATACAGAATGTCTCACACCCAGGCATCACCAAACACGCCCCCATACACAGCCAGAACAAATTTAAACTTACAGGAAAGTCCTTTCCTGTCCGAGCAGGGAGACACTGGTGCACCCCAAAGCAGTTGATACGCTCAGGAAGGGCGTTCTGGTCTCGCTCTTGGCCCCGGTCAGCGTCCTGCTCCTCTTCATACCCCCTTCGGAATGGGGGGTCCTGCATTAAAAGGCGTCTGGGCCGACACCAAGTCAACCAACAAAAAAACGCCCTATAAAAGGGGATTAGGATTTCATTTCTAGGTACAGCTGAGATATGGTGGGGTGCAGGCTACTACTGGCGAAATGGGCTACACCCACAAGACTGAATCTAGTTTAGTAATAGTTTACCTCACATTTCATTATTGTATACTCTATCTCTTTTTTTCTCTCTCTTTTAATGATTGAAAAAAAAACACAAATTCGTTTACTTGTGAAATTCTTATACTTTTGTCATAAAAATATACTACCCCTTCAGTCTAAAGGCCTAAGGTATATAAAAAAACTGACAAGGAAAACAAGGCAGATGACGTGTTGACTTTTTAGTTAAAAATTACCACAACCCCACCCATACACATTCACTTTAAAAGGGAAAAATATACTAGTAAAAAAAATGAGAAACCAAAATAAAATCGACAATACAGAAACAAATAAACAAACAGGCGGAGCGGAACCGACTAGGGGGCCGCGCCGCGAAGGAACGCTCACTTCCCGACCTCAGCGAGTCGCGCGGTAACTCAACAACACCGCGTCCCGGCCCGAAGGTTTTTTTCCTTTTTTTCCCTTTTCATGAAAATAAATAATAAATTTTTGAACTAAACGAGCCTACCCTTCCTCTGACGGGGTACACACAAATAAAGAATGACTCGGCCAAAATAAAAACAAGCGTGCGCGGCGCGTATGTGTCTAACAAAACGTGACAAGAAAAATGCCACTGCTTCAGCGTAGCGCATTTAGAATAAAACTTCAACTTTCTCTTCTACATTTAGAAATCAGGTAACGCTCGCAGCGCGCCCGAAACAATATTTCTCTACTCCTATAGTATTGCCTCAGCACAGTACCCAAAACGACAGATTTTGAATGAAATATATAATTTTTTAATTTACACCCATACCCCCGTGGAAAGTGAAATAGAACCGGAAGCACGAAAATAACTCACCAGAACGGCGGGTGGGAAGGAGGGGAAAAAGTGGGCCCGGCAGGCTGATCCTCAGCGAAAAGACTGTCCGGGACCCCGGAGCCGGGCAGCACCCGCAGCCCTTCACCATGGGATGGCCGACGGCTGGTCAACCCAGCGAAGAGGGTCAAGATGTAGACTTGGTGGGCAGGAATAGGGATTCCCTCTCTAAACACTATGACTACCACCGTCAGGCAGACCCGTGGCCCTTTGTCAAGGTTATAAAATACCTCACCAAAGAGAAAAGTGGTCTCTCCACTCGTGGCTCCAATCCGAGTGAAGTAAGAAATTTTTTCCCCAAAAGCCAGCTGCCGATCAAAGGGGAATAACTTCCAAAGACTCAGTGAGCTCTCCAGGGTTTCCACAAAATACCGAGTATCTTACAGAAAGAGATTTTCCATGCGGTGCAGAAGGATGCATGCAAACCGCACGGACGGGCAGACTTTTCTCCCTGAAAAGTTTACAACACACAGTGCCCATCCCTCTTTTACACACACAAAAAAATAAGGTGGAAGCAAACTACTAAAAAAACACATTGAAAGTGGATAGAGGGCTGTCCGTCGTGACAGAGCATTACGATATTTATGACGGATGTGTTTTGAATGGACGTGGGAACAAAGGCCCGGGCACTGTCCAGGTTATTTGCAAGCTTTTCCCCTGATTATAAATATGCCTTGACACAGACCTTCCTTTTTTAACTCCTTGGAAAAAGAAATTGGAGGGCAGCTGTGGACAGCTAGCGACCTGAGCCAGTTTGGGCGGTCCCCACCTCTTTGTTGTGGCGGGACCCGACAGTTCCCATGCAGTTCTCGATTGAAGGACAGCAACTCACCGATTCCCAAAGGATCGTGAAGTAGCTCTGAAAAAAAAACATGGACTGGCCTCTGTGTTATTCCAGAAATGCCCTGGTGTTTTTTTAAGGTCTGAGCTCTTCTCCAAAGGCTCTTTTTAGTTCCCTACCTACTTTAAAAAAAAGAAAAAAAAAGAAAAGAAGAAAAGAAAGAAACAAGAAGAAAAAAAAACAAACAACAAAAAACAAAACAGCGCAGCAACAACAACAACAGAACAAAAATCTACAACGTTTCGGTCATAGACCGTGTTCAGGACTTGTGACAAAAAAAAACAAAACGTCTAGGCAATGATGTATGAAAACATGCAAGCGGACGATTATGTGTTCAATGTGTGTGTGTGTGTGTGTGTGTGTGTGTGTGTGTGTGTGTGTGTGTGTCCATCAATTTAACGTCTTCTCACTAAAAGTGATATCAGACGATGTGTTAATGGTGTATTTGGTATGCGGATGCATGTTAAGGAAAAAACGGGGGGAGGGATGGGTAAAAAAATGTGTAGAAGTTTGAATTTCTACTAAGAGTTAAAAAAAAACCAAACAAATAAAACCCAAATTTAAAAATATATGCCAACTGGGCTCTGTAAGAAACTTTGACTAATCTGAGAAAGAAAAAATCATTCAACATTTTAGAGAGTGATGACGTCGATCCCTCCGTAGTATACGACAGCCATGATAATCAAGTTCTTTGTTTTTGGGCAATGAATTAAAAAATGCGCAACACTTTGTGCATTTCCACACATACATCAAACATTCTACTGAATTTTTGGGTTTTTAGTGAATTTAAACATAGTCTGTGAATTTTTGCTTCTTACATCTCTAGGCATACGAATTAAATACGTCTTTGCAGTTTCTTCTGTGTTCCAGAACTGTATGCAATGCAGTTATGATAGTACTGAGATTCCGAGTTCTTTAAGGAGTGTTGGAAGCTTTTTTTCAGTCTGTTTGTCAATTAAGGAACAGCATTCTGAAGACTAAAGTTTATTAAGTGGGAAATTGTGCTTTCCATATTTCTAGCTGTCTTTTTTGCTGCGTGATCAACCTTTTTTATTTGATACAATTCCAATGTGAGATTGTGCCCAAAAAAACGTAACAGTGATCCTTTAAGTGATAAAAAGGTGAATGGTGTGGTTAATTTTTATATAATCTCAGTCGAATTTTGAATTTTGGGACTAGAGGGCACCAGGACCGATTTGCTATCAGTACATACAAGAATCCCACAAGAATGTAGGAGGAAATGTAAAATGACTTCCAAATACATTAAAATGGCAATGAGCTCTGCACAAATAAAGGAAAGGTTTTTACCAAGATCAAAGAGTTTCTCTACATTCAATCTGGAATATTTAAAAACAGCACCTGCTACATTTTCGTTTTAAAACTGAGCCATCAGTGAAAATCTTCATATGATTTCTGTAATTTTCTTCCAGATGAAGATGGGCATTTTTTTAAAATTTTACAGGGGATCTCTTTTTTTAAATATTTAATTAGAACCCATATCAAAGAGGCTTTTTGGGACCACCTGGGAATTGGTGAAAATAATGGTTTTAGAGGTAATGTTAAGTGATTTCAGAGTCTAAAAATTTTTTATTAGAAATATCAGTCTTAATAGGTTTTATGATTGGGGTTTCCGCGCTCGATATAGCAAAAACTACTTCAAATTTTAAAGATATATCGTTTATACAAAAATTATTCAAGACTCTTTAAAGTAAATTTTGAGGCAGATGCTTTCCTTACTGTTCGAGGGTAGTATTCCCGCTTAACTATAAGTTCCCAAGTTAGATGTATGTGTGGGAACACCTAGAGCAAGTTATAAGCCCTTTCAGTCAATACCTTGTAATTTATTCAAAAGATATGAGGGCGTGCTAAACAAGACTTCTCGGGCATAAATAAGCCATGAACGCACGAGAGCCATTGCTAGAGCAGTTAAAGTTGTTGTATCTTGTCCCCACTTTTGTTTAGTTACGATCTTCAGAAAGTTTAAACTTTTTCTTGCTTTGTTTGTAATATAGTCAATATGATGATTCCAAGAAAGTTTAGAATTTATATGTACACCTAAAAACTTTACAGATTTCACACACTGTAAGATAGAACCATTTATAGTTAACACAGGAAGATTCTCTTGGTCGTGCCCTGAATTGAACAGTATAAGGTTTTTTTTTTCAACAGAAAGAGATACTTCATTTTCTAGGAGAAAACTATTGCTTTTATTTAGTTCATGTTGATATTCAACGCATATATAATCAAGTGATCGTGAAGGGGTTTTTCACTTCATGGTAACATTCATCCATAAACAAATGTCGTCCGCGAATTGCGCTAATACAACATCTTCGGATAAACCTTTTGGTAAATCGGCCATTAGAATATTAAACAAGACTGGCGGAATCACAGATCCTCGGGTAGTCCCATTTCTTATATCCTTGGGGTTGAATATGTGTGTTCAATTCTTGTTTGAATTTATCTTTTTTTCTAAAAAAAAGTTTGAATATAATTATACATGTTACCGTTTATACCAATATCATTTAGTTTTTACAAAAGTCTTTTATGTCTCACACGTTCGTACACTTTCCTTAGATCAAAAAAGGTTGCTAGGATATTTTTTCGGCGTGCAAATTGTTGTTTGACATGAGTTGTTAGTTTCACTAAGTGTTGTATTGTAGTTCTATCTGTTTGAAACCCAGCTTGTTTTTTTTTGGAATGATTTGTTGCTTCGTACAGTAATGAATTAGTCTGTTAAATCGATACGTCCATTAGTTTACCTTTGTGGGACGTAAGAGCAATGGGTCGAGAATAATTAATGTCACTCCGGCTTTTACCATGTTTGTGAATGGGAACAATAATTGAACGTTTCCATGTTTGGGGCAATTTGCCATCACTCCAGCACTTATCATTGTTTTAATGAAGAAAACATAAGACATTAGATGGAAGATATCGTACCATGTCATTGGACACCCCATCAAGCCCTGCAGACGTTTGTTTTAGTGCCCAGCTTAGATATACATTCCTGTACTTCATCAAATGTTATGGGGGCATTCAGATACAAATCAGTCTCAGGGACTGCTCTACCGCAGGTAAGCTCCTTTTCTTCATAATGTTTATTTACATTAGTCTGTGCAGACAAACTTTCCAAACTGCTTTTTCTGGCGAAAATGTCAACAAAAGCTTCAGATTTTTCTGAATTTGTTGGAAATTTGCAATTGTTGAATTTGATAGGGTATTGAGGCAGATTTACTCCATATTTCATCGTTTTCATTGTTCCCCATACGTTTTGTATGTCTTTATAACTGTATACTTCATTATTGCAAAAAGTCGACCAGTGTTGCCTTTTAGCAAGAGCAATGGCTCTGTTGGATTTATTTTTTGCTCTTTTTTCTCAAGAAGGTTTTTAGCGCGCCCAGGCCCCTTACTACGTAAGTAATTTTTTTAGTTTCATGTTTTCTCCTTTTGGCCTCTTCGCAAGCCTCGTTCCACCAGACATTGCCCACATGTATTTTTTAGAAGGTACAGGCTTATCGTTTGTATTGATTGCCTTGCGGCAGTTATCAAAGCATTTTGAAACTGGTCATATAACTCATCAACATCTTTGCTATTTACATCATAAGGATCTATGTAAAGCGATCTTAGTAATAAAGAAAATTTGTTCCAGTCCACGAATTTGTAGTTAGATTTTGGATTTTTTTTCTTTATTCAATTCAGTTTAGGTCTTACGGTTTCTAGTTCAGCTATAATAGGCAAATGATCGCTGTTGAGTGTGTCGTTTAGAGGATTCCAGTCACATACTGGCACTAGATCTGGAGAAATAAAGGTTAGATCTATAGCGCTCGGCTTATGATTAGGATTGTCAGGGATACGCGTAGTTCTACCGTCATTCAAAAGGTAGAGGGACGAATCAATTAAATTTTCTGGAAGACGGTTGCTAGTTATTTCATTATTTTCTTTTTCCCAAAATGGAGAATGAGCGTTAAAATCCCCTGTAATTATAGATTTGTTATCAGAATCTAAACTACGAAGCCATTCTGTATTCAGGTCATTGGGGCCTTGCGGCAGGTAAATGGACACTATATTGATGGTCATGTTAGCGTTGACCTGAACTTTGACCGCGCAGGAATGAGCTCCTGTGATGTCTGGTAGTATAGGACTTTGGCATGGAAGATATTTTCACCTTCACGGATATATATTGCTACATTGATTTTTGAGTTTTGGCAACTTGTCTCTTCGGACATTAAGTGATTGCAAGGCTAATGCATGTCCAAGATGTTGACTCAGTTGGTCAAGGCCAGTGGAGATAGACCGACAGTTCCTCTGGAAGACCCTGAAGGATTCTATGGTAGACATAAACTCTCTAAAAATCAACCAAAATATAAATCACTTAAGGCTTAATACTTAGTTAATAACAGGTAATCTTGATGAGTAAACAAGGTCTGGGTCAACTTGACAGTCAATAAATGGGAATTAGGGAAAACAGTCAAAATTAAATCTGATTACTCAAGACACTAAACAGTCAAGTAATTTGGTTGCCTAGTAACACAAATGGTGGGTGTAATGTACATACAATCAGGATTCCTGCTTAAATTTTTTAAAGTTCCCCATCACCAGTTATGGAGAGCGCCAAACGGGTTTCTCCAGGGGTGACGACTGTAGGAAGCGTCGACTGCAAAGTGTTGGGAGAGCCTGGACGGGTGGAAGTGGGGTCGTCTGTCTCCTTTTTTTTTGCAGTGGTCCACAGCAGCCTTCGGATGTGACGTCCCATATTTCTGGCAAGAATGCTGGCTCCACGGTGGGTGGGGTGAAGGTTGTCAGTAAGATGTCAGGTGTCCACAGGTAAGTTGTGGTGGTTGATGAAGGTCACTTTCTTTTCTTCACTGAGACTGTACGTCACCAGAGCATTATACAGTTCTCTCTTCACATTGAGTTGTGAGTCTCTAACGGGCGATACCCAGTGTGACAATACCTTGTCGGAATCGACTCGACATAGCAGACGATGTTTATACAGATGGCGCTACGTGTAACTTTTCCCGGACATACGCACAGCGCCATAACAACTAACGTTCTTCATCTCTCAGCCGAAAACAGTCCAGTTATGACGCATGGTGGCAGCGTGTGGCTACGACTTACGCTACGAAATTGGCATTCAAATCTCCTGACGAGTTTGACTTTACAAAACCTAGTGGTTGGCCTGGTTGGAAGCAGAGGTTTTGCAGGTATCGTGAAGCATCAAAACTTTACAAAGAAGACAAGGATAATAACTCGACACTTGAGCAAGTCATAGAATGTTTTAATGAACACTTTGCTCCCAGAGTGAATATTGTACATGAGAGAGCCTTATTCTATTCACGAAATCAACTTGCTGATGAGAACATTGAAACATACGTCAGAAAACTATGAACTTTCTGAGAGTGCTAATTTTGCAAACAAAGAGGAAAGCATCAGGGATAGGCTTGTTTTTGGTGTACGGGATACATAACTTTCAGAAAAGCTGCAGTTTCTTTTTTCTTTCTTTCTGCATACGCAGGCTGATACTCCTGCGGACACTCCCTGTATAGCCAGGCAGTGGAGTTTTGTGTGTATGACCCTTTTTTATCCCGCCATTAAGGCAGCCATACTCCATCTTCGGGGAAGGTGCATGCTATGTGTCACGTGTCATCCATACCAACGGCCAAACTGGCCTTCTCTTCCGAAAGTTGGTGATGGGATTTTACGTGTGTGCAAGATGTTATGCGTGCGTTCACACACGGAACCTCGGTTTATAGTCTCATTCGAAGGACTATATGGGGAATGGAGTCAGAACCAATGTTAACTCCGAGGGAAAAATCCCCCTATACCGAAATTCGAACCCGCAACCCAGGATCACGAGTCCGGCGCTCTACCAACTGAGCTATCCGGCCCCCAAAGCTGCAGTTAACACCTGACCTTACTTTGAAGGATGCTATACAGCAAGCACGCCAGTCTGAGTTGGTTAAGCTGCAACTTAATTAGCAAAGGCATGCTACTGGTGCTACTCTTGATTCAGTCAAGCATAGCTCTGCAGGACCTTCTCATCATAGAGGAGGCTACACTCGTGGTCGAGGAGGAAATTCAGTAAGTAAACCTCTTTGTACTCACTTTGATAAGAAGCATTTCAAAACATGCTCCAACTGCGGATTTCAACATGCTAAAGATATGTGCCCAGCAAAAGGGAAGCAGTGTCGAAGTTGCGGTAAATATAACCACTTTCAGAAAGTCTGCCGTTCATCCAGAGTCAGCCAAGTTCGCGAAGTTCAAGAGAATTTCTTCAGAAGTGAACTGAAGCCTTCCACACATTTTCTTGGAAGCATTGACAAGAAGAATGAAGAACCACGATGGCGTACAAACATCATGATTAATGGTCGTTCTGTTAATTTTAAAATTGACATTGGTGCCGATGTGACCGTCATTTCAAAGAAAATATATGACAGTTTACATCCCAAGCCAAACTTGAAAAAATCAAAAGCCATTTTGCAAAGTCCAGGAGGCCATCAGCAACATCGAGGAGGAATGTTCTAAGCACAGGTGAACAAGAATGACGACAAGACTGTTGCCTTCGAGTCTTCGTCCTTGACAACAACTGCGATAATCTTCTCAGTAGAGATGCAGCAGAACAGAAATACTGAACAGGATCCATGAAGGACACTTGGGCATATTTGAATGCCGCGAACGAGCGAACCAGGCAGTGTGGTGGCTAGGCATCAGCAGGGACATTGAAAATGCCGTCTCAAAATGTCGACATTGCCTTGAAAACCGCCCATCTCAGCCCATGAACCACTTTTGCCATCAGCTCTGCCAACCCGTCCCTTTGAGAGGATTGGAGTGGACCTCTGTTAGTTTAAAGGAGACTACTACCTGGTCTGTGTGGACTATTATTCCAGGTACATTCACATTGCTCATCTGCAGAACATCACAGCATATTCAGTGATCAGCAAACTGAAAAAAACATTTTTGCTCACCATGGGAAACAGTTCTCATCATCAGAATTCAAGAAATTTGTAGCTGACTGGAACTCCCATGTGACCTTTCCCGCCAGCTAATGGGGCAGCTGAACGTGCTGTGAAGACAGCCAAAGAGGAAACAAAATTAGGCCAGCAAATTTTTGGATAAACATATGCATTTTCATGCATAATATATCACTATCCAACATGTTATCATTAGAAAATAATTTTAGCTTACATTCATTTGCTTGATAATATTCACTGCAGGCACCTCGCGCTAGAAAATCGTCTGCAATTTTGGCTCATCTTTTTTTAAAATTTATTTCTCAAAATAAAAAAAACGATTTTGAAGTGGCTTCAAATTTGAAATGAATTATAACACTGTAAAGAACAATATACCAAAGTATTGTGCTTGTTGCACGAAGTGCACAATTCTGGTTAATTCTGCGACATAGAACCCCCACTAATACTCAAATTAATAATTTTGGAAGAAAACTCCTTGAACTATGCATTTGCTATAGAATGTTTATCATGAATGGTTATGTGACAGGAGACGAAGAAGGAAAACTGATCTGAACATTGTCATAGTGTTGCGGACTGTTTCATAACTGATGTTGATTTCTCTCAAATGATTGGCAGCGTGATAGTTGGTGACAGAATAGAATCTGACCATGTGCCTGTAGAGCTGTATTGCCAATGTTGAACGGATAGTGATCAGCACAGCTTGAAGGCAAGAAAAAGAAATAAAACGGAACAAATTGTGTGGCAGGGTAACAAAGCAGATATTTTCAAAGACAACCTTTCAACACAGATATTTCGAGAGAGAATGAAAGATGCGGAAAGCCTTATGGATCCAGATGAGTCCATTAGACTGGAAGCTGCTGACTGTATGAAAAAATCCGTAGTTATTGATACCAGTATAAGAGATCGGAATTCAAGATGGTTCGACAAAGAATGCTTGTTGAAGAAAAAAGAGGTAAGGGGGTATTTGAGACGTTTTAATCGAATGAAAATTGTAAAGAATATACCCCAAAGCGAAAAGAATACAAGGCCATAACTGAAACTAAGAAAACAGACCACAGAAGAGCTTCGGTAACAGCGCTACTTATTAGTTCTGCAAATGATTCAAAAGAGTTCTGGAAAGAAATTAAGAAGCACAGGAGAAATACAACAGTCACTGATAACATCAGTAATGATGAATAGGTCTTACACTTTGAAAATATATCTAACGCAGATATACCGAAAACGTTGATAATACGGATTTGTCAATGGAAGATCAAAATTACAACAGCATTCTTGATTGCGAAAAAAGCGAGGCGGAGATAAGAAAAGCAATTAAACAATTAAAATGTTGGAAAGCAGCAGGGCCGGATGGTGTTCTGGCAGAAATGTTAAAAGCCGCAGAACCGGAAATAATACGATGTTTGAAATCTTATTTCAATAAGCTTCTCGTTGATGGATTATTTCCCGATGAATGGACTAAAGCGATTATTGTAGCGTCACACAAAAAAGGTGACCCAAATAATCCCGATAACTATGGGGGAGGGGGGGGGGGGGGTATCATTATTGAGTATTGTAAGTAAGGTGATCACCAGAATCATAAATAACAGGCTGTACGTATGGGCTGAGAATAACTTTCGTAAGGAATGCTTGACAGTAGATCATATTTTTACACTTCACGCTGGTATTGAAAAACATTTCTTCAAGAGCCAAAAGATGAATGTTGCTTCCATCGATTTTCGAAAAGCGTACGACACCGTAAGTAGAGAAATTTTACTGTCAATTATAAAAACTGACGTGAACGGGAGAATGCTGCGGATAATTCAAGCCATGTATAAATCTGTACTATCCTGTGTAATGAGCAAGAATGGTCTCTCGGAGTTCTTTTCTTGCTTGCAAGGTCTGAAACAAGAGAGAGAGAGAGAGAGAGAGAGAGAGAGAGAGAGAGAGAGAGAGAGAGAGAGCGAGTGAGCGAGCTATTTCAGCTTTTTGTTCAGTCTATATCTTCATTGCACACTCAGTAGATGCTTACTTTACCAAGTAGGCCTCTGAGAGGAAATCTCTTGTATCTAATCATGTACGGTGTCAGGCAACGGTTGTCTTCCCTTTTTGGATTTGTTATTGTTGGTTTCTTCCATAAGTCATACCGAAAGGGGCGTGTCCCTTTTGACCCATGAATAGGGTTAACACTGGGACACAGCCCGATTGGCGACCCTCAGCTGTAGTACAGTTGCGTGTGAGCTGCAGGGGGGCAGGCACACATACTCTCTAGTTGTCGCCTTTAAGCGGTCAGGCGGGTCAAGGTCAGTGTTGCTGTGTGCAGAATTACCTATAAGTATTCTTTGGAAAAATTCAAAATTCCGCACTGTAATGTTTTTCCCCCTAATTTTCAAAAGAAGAAAGTATACAGATGCGGATGTGACCCAGAGAAATTTTGTCCTCAACTGCCAAACAAACCAGCTGGGAGCAATCTTGCACCAACCTTGGAAGCCTGCGCTTTGTGCACAGGTCAAGGGACATAATTGCTCCTTGGCAAATGCCGTTGTGTAATGGTCACTGGATGTGACACAGCAGAACCTCCATGGGAGCGTTCCCTTGGGTGTATTAGCCCATGTTTCATGATTGCAGAGCCCACCGGCGAAAAAACGCCATCTTTAAAGAACTGCCGTGTGCATCCTGCAACCTCACTCGTTGCTCTTCCGTTGACAGATGAAGACAATACAACTCTAGACACGGCCAAGCTTTTACCATGAGGTCTTATGTGCTATCTGGAGAGAATCCCAGGTCACTGTCTTTCCCGCCGTCAACAGGACTTACCCTGCAGTCAGTGAGTCTATATGAAGCGGACCAGGCAAACCTTCTGTCAAGAAGAAGCTGACCCGCTGATGAAACTTCTCTCCTCCAAGACCGCCTCACGGATTGGAGTATGGAATATACGAACAATGTACGAAACTGGAAGAGCGGCTCAGGTGGCTAGAGAGATGGACAATTACAGGCTGGAGATACTAGGACTGAGTGAGGTGAGATGGACGTCATCAGGGAAAGTCACCTTAGCATCGGGCCACCAACTGCTGTATTCAGGACCGCCGGATGAGGGGTGTGTGCACAGAAATGGAGTTGGACTCATGTTGACCAAGAAAGCAAGCAAGAGGCTGATGGAATGGGAACCGGTCAACGAACGAATACTGACAGCTAGATTCTTCTCCAAGTTTCAGAAGGTCAGCATAGTACAGTGCTACGCCCCAACCAACGTGGCTGATGAAGACACCAAAGAAGAATTTTAGCAACAACTACAAGCTCTACTGGATAAGTTGCCCAGAAGAGATGTCATCATAGTGATGGGAGATATGAATGCCAAAGTTGGCAGTGACAATAGTGGCAGAGAACACGTGATGGGAACAGGAGTGGGTACAATCAACGAAAACGGAGAACTTTTTACGAACTTCTGTGAGATGAATGACCTCATCATCGGAGGAACAGTTTTCCCACACCGCAGGATAAACAAAGTGACATGGAGATCACCAGACCTGAGCACTGAAAACCAAATAGACCACTTCACGATCTCAAGGAGATGGAGACGGGCCCTACAAGACGTGAAAGCATGCAGGGGAGCAGACGTTGGATCAAATCACATACTTCTGGTTGGCAAGCTGAAGATCAAGATTGCCAGGAGCAAAGATACAGGTCAACAGAGGCACCCACGCTTTGACACCACAAAGCTGAAGACAGAAGAAAAGAAGAGGGAGTTTGCCATCACCCTGAACAACAGATTCCAGGCCCTCGCAGATCTGGAGGATGGCTCGCTGGAAAAGAAACGGGAGCGAGTGAGGAGTGCCTTCGATGAAACCAGTCAAGAAGTGCTAGGATACAGGAAACGACAGCACAAACCATGGATCTCGGAAGAAACCATCAAGAAGATAAAAGAGAGACGAGAGACCAAACAGAGAGAGATCCAAGCCAGAACAAGAGCACAGAAACAACGTCTTCAACAGTTTGGGAGTTTTGATAGATGTAACATCCTCCGCGTTATTTAGTCTTTTGAGTCTGCCTGGTGGTAACTCTTTCCAGGTCATTCTCCTGGTTGTGCGTAAGTGAGAGGTTTGTCAGAAAGGGTCATTAATTCACGTCGTACGTGGAAATTGTGCCTTCAATGTTTGAATTGGGACTTGCGGTCTGTTGAGTGAAAGTGCACAGTGAGAGTTCTGTTTCTGTTCTCTCCCTTTGCTCATCAAATTGCGTTATACCCCACGAGTAGTCATTCATCCAGACAGACAGTCCGTGACAAACTGTAGTTTTTTTCTTCCCAGTTTGCTATATATCAACGTACGTCTTCTGGTTGGTAGGCACAGTCTGCGTCACCCCTCGTCACCTTGTACCCGAAGTGTGTGTCGTTCACCCTTTGACCGCTGCTGGTAAGCATGTTCGTCCTTGAGACACTGAATCATCTTAGTCATGGGACTTAGCATGGCCATCGAAATCTAGATGTCATCTCATCTCAGAGAGGAGAGATCAGCTTACTAGCCAGCATTGTTTTGCCCTGTTCCGCGTGGAACAGTGTCAGGTTTCACAGAGGAGGCATTTTTACCTTTCTATGGCTGCTGTAGCAAGATCGGAGAATCGAAACCGTCTCGAGTGTGTTTCAACGCTCCTTACAAGATGTAGTTGACCTTCACATATCGTGTCTCCTTTTTTATATTGTTGTTCAGAAATGCAGTCAACGCCACGCAGTGTGTAGAAATGTTTTTCACACACACACACACACACACACACACATTCAAGCAAGCAACTTTTCGACTCACTTGCGTAGCCAGCCTTCTTTATACGACGATCGCAATCTCCGCGAATGGAAACGTCCATGCGTTCGCGACTAGGGATTTTGGAGGAAAGGAGAGACGGGTAGTGGGAGGAGAGGAAGTAGGGTGAGGGTTAAGGCAAATTCTTTCCCTCCACCCCTATCTCCCTCCGTTTCTTTTAATTTTCGTTCACATTGCGAGGCCAGCGCTGTCTTCAGTCTGTGCCGTTTTGTTCGAACATAGGATACAGGAACCTTGGACAGAGCTGTCACGACGGTGTGTGTGAAATTCATTTCCGGTCGCCAAATTTGTGGTACAGAGTGTGTTGGCCGTCTTGATGAGGTGGAGTAACATACCTGTAAACTGGGAATGCAAAAACATTGTTATCAACTTAGACCAGCTTTTGAAGTATTGGTATATTCTAAATGTAACTAATAGCGAACCGCCAAGAAAACGTAGACAAACGAATCACAAGACAAAACACGACGAAGAATCAGGCAAGATAAAAAAAAAAAAAAAAAAACACTCAGGAAAACGAAAATGAACGAGCAATCAATGATTCAACGCCCATCTTGCGCTGAAGTGAATGAAGATAAGTGATTGTTCGTTCATTTTCGTTGTCCCGAGTGTTTTGTATCTTGCCTGAAGAAGACCTAAGAGGTCAAAACGCGTCGTGTTTTTGTCTTGTGATCCGTTTGTCTATGTTTTCTTGGCGGTTTCGCTATTAATTACATTTAGAATTTGTTTAGATTTTCGCCTGCAGTCTCCTCATTTTGCAATTAGATTTAGTATTGGTATAAGTTGTCCGTCCAAGATGTGTCATTTTTTTGTGTGTGCTCTCCTTGATAAGGATAGCTAGTTAGTTAGTGTTTATAGGGTCCAGCGGACTACAAGGAGCCAAATCAGGACCTCAGCTATCACATCTAAGTCTCTAGATACAAATACCCACACTAGTATTAACACATCGCTTAAAATTTATGAGGCTTGATAAGGATTAAACGAAATTTACTTATTAGGGTAATGTGGATAATCTCTTACAGGAATAATGGTCTCTTGACCGTATGAAAATTAGAGAATGTTTACACACAATGATACGAATCTCTGTGAAGGGGTACCGGGTTCAGTGAAATAAACATATCTTACGGAATAAAAATTTACAATATTTGCATTTATCATGTGAAAAAAAGGAGAGAGGAAAAATGTCAGTCGTTCTGGAGCCCAAAGCACAATCATAATAAGGTTACACTCTTACTCATGACGCACAATGTCACAGCAAGATTGCATTACGCTCTTACTCATGACGCACAATGTCACAGCAAGGTTGCATTACTGTTCTTTCCACACTACGTTGGCGTTACGCTGAATTTTTTCACTACTCGTCACGATCCGATGGGTGATCAGAAAGAGGGCAGAGTTGGTGCTTTACACAGAGGACTTAATCATATCACAACACTGAAGGTAAAGGTTCACCTTCTTGCCCTCACCCGATGCTCCCCCCCCCCCCCCCAGCTACAACGAAACAGGCGACCCCCCCCCCCCCCCCCCCCGACTTGGAACACCATCCCTTATTTCATGACTACAGAGTCCACTGGCAAAAGACGCCACTGCTGAGCAAATCGCAGCGCGCATCCAACACCCCTTCCTGTTGCGCACGCAGATGTTAGTTAGTTAGTTAGTTAGTGTTTATAGGGTCCAGCGACTACTAGGAGCCAAATCAGGACCTCAGCTATCATATCTGAGTCTGCACGCAGATGTTAGTTAGTGTTTATAGGGTCCAGCGGACTACTAAGAGCCAAATCAGGACCTCAGCTATCATATCTGCTGAGCCTCTAGATACAAATACCCACACTAGTATTAACACATCGCTAAAAATTTATGAGGACAAAAACACAATTATCTGTTCAACTCCAACGACACCTATATACATTATTAAAACACTATAATTTATAAAATAAGTTTACCTCTTTCAAAAAAGAAAAAATAAGATCTACTGAAATCTCACGAAAAAGAACTGATAAATCACTGGTGGAAAAGAACTTCTCTCTGGTACACATCAAATCAGCACATTCTGTCAAAAAATGATTAACACTGACCAAGCTGTCACATGCAAACACCATGGGGGGGTCTTCCCTTCTGAATATCCAACTGTGCGTTATATAGCTGTGCCCAATATGTAACCGTGACAAAACCGATTTCCTCTTTACGGTTACGTACCACCGATGGGAAAGGATTGGTTAAATCTGGGCAAATTTTAAACAATTTATTATATATTTGATTAGACCATTCACTCTGCCACAGTTCACGACAATACAAACTAGATTTATGACGTAGATCTGAGTGAGGAACAAACTGCACAGGCCTCCTGGAAAGACTTTCGCCGCGAGCTTGGTTGGCTGCTTTGTCACCACTGAGTTACCATAGATTCCCATGTGGCTGGGGACCCACAAGAAAACTATATGCTTTCCGAAGAGACAAGCGAGTATGAAGATCATGAATATCAGCCAAAACTGGATGTGAAGCTTCTCTTGTCGATAAAGCCGACAGTGCCGACAATGAATCCGATAAAATAAGGAAATCGTTCTGATCTGACCTGGACACCGCACTGAGGGCCAGATTTAAAGCCTTCAGTTCAGCAGTATAAACAGACGACCAATCCCGCAATCCTAACAAAGTAGGCTCCTGAAAATTGTTATCACACACAATGGCAGCTGCAGCCCTCTCGCCTTTTTTTTTTTAGAACCATCTGTAAAAATCATGATAAATCTTTGTAAAGTTCACAAACCCAAGATAAAGTTGTTAATATGCAGCACTCGAGGTGACCACCTTTCGAAATTGAGTTAAATATAAATTAATCTCTGGATTGGCGACTTTCCAGGGAGGTACATCAGTCTGTAATGGACCGTCATCAACAGCATCAAGGTCAATGCCAGCTGCCCCGAAGTGGGGCAAAATACGAATACCCAGTGGAGGAATCTCATTTGGCTTTAAGTCATATTTGGCTCTAAAAGGCGGGTTCATGACAATATCATAGGCAGGGTTTTCTGGATTAGCCCTCAGTTTCAGATAATAATTCATGGAAAGACACAATCTCCTTAGCTCCAGAGGGGGTTCACCAGATTCAACATACAAACTCTCTTTTGGAGATGTGCGAAATGCACCCAGAGCAATCCGCAGTCCTTGATGATGAATTGGATCAAGAGCTTTGAGATAAGACTTTCGTGCAGAACCATATACCACACAACCATAATCTAGCTTTGGTCTCACCAAAGCCCGATACAATCGCAACAAAGTTCGCTTGTCTGCACCCCAATCAGTGTGACTAATAACCTTCAAAACATTCAAACCTGACTGGCAAGATTGTTTAATGTACTTAATGTGAGGCAAAAAAAGAAAGCTTACTATCAAAAATAACCCCCAAAAATTTCACTTGTTTAGAAACTTCAATTACCTGACCATTGAGACTTATAGCTGGTTCTAAGACCTGAGATCTTTTCCTATGGAAATGAATACACTCTGTCTTAGTAGCTGAAAACTTAAATCCATTTTCAGTAACCCACTGCTGAACACGATTAACACACAACTGAAGTTGACGCTCAGCTGCAGCCAAAGTTTTCCCCTTGGCAGAGATGGAGAAGTCATCAACAAACAATGACTTATCAATTCCAGATTTTACTGACTGAACGATGTTATTAATCTTGAGATTGAACAGAAGTGGAGAAAGGATGCTACCCTGAGGGACACCCATCTCCTGCTCAAAAGGATCCGAAAAGGTCGAATGAAGTCTAACACTGCCTGTTAGACAAAAAAATTAGCAATAAACATTGGTAAATTACCATTGAAATCAAGTGCCTTCAAGTCCTGAAGAATGCCATGCCTCCATGTTGTGTCATAAGCTTTTTCTAAATCAAAAAGAATAGAAACTACATGTTCTCCATTAATCAAAGCATTCCTGATAAAAGACTCATATCGAACCAGGTGATCAGTAGTACTGCGGTTGTTCCGAAAACCACACTGGGAAACATCTAAGGACCCCAGACATTCTAACTGCCATAACAATCGAGAATATACCATTCTCTCCATAAGTTTACATAAGCAACTAGTGAGAGCTATAGGACGATGGTTGTTAGGATCCGAATGATCTTTCCCTGGTTCACAACAAAACACGCCAGGCAGTATATAACGAAGAGGATCCTTTTATTTACAAACCTTGAAGAATACAGGAACAAAAAACAATCCACTGACCTTCAGGTTCAGCAAGTCGTACAGGAACTCAATCGTACATGCAGCAGGCAATATTCTACCAATGGCAGCTTTTCATCGACTAGACTCAAACTCAGTGAAGACTCGAACACTTTTATGCTCGACAATGATTAGAACTCTTAAAAAACTCATTTCTCTCACTCTCTCTCAGTCGCACAGCTCTCATTCTTTTATATGTTATCTAAAGAATATCCTGGAACATACTTGATTATTCTTTTCTAGAATATTCTGCATATCAGTAAGCTTAACCAATGAAATCGTGACGAGCGTATGCGAATGTAATTCGGTCAGCTTCTAGGCCTACAACAGTTTCAAAGCTGTGGTAATGCACTAGCAACTTATGGAAACCTGGTGAACATTCTAACACAATCTTGAACATTCCACTCGCATTATCAGTCGATCCAAATAATACTGAACAATTAGGCATGCGTTCATTTTCCCAATCTTTTAAATAAATCAACAATAGCACTACACTGACCGAAAATACAAAGATCTCAAAACGATAAATGAAAGGAGGCTTGCAACTCGTCATTATTCGCAAAAGTTCCTCCTCTCTTGTCTCCCTTTTAAATTGTAACATCAAGACCCAGCCAGGTTTCTAGTCGGTGAGGAGCGGGGGGTTACGCTTCACCCCCCCCCCCCCCCTCCGGTCTAAACCAGACTAAGTCTAAAATGTGCTCCTGGATGTGCTGAATCCATTTATGCATGTTAACAGAAAAAAAATTGGGATGGTCTTAGAGTTATTGCCCTTGCCGCAAGGAAACTGTTTTCGGCAATTGCATTTTCAATAAGTAATCAAGTAGTATTAAAACTTAGAAAACTATTTTTGCTTCCTTGTTTATTAAAAGCAATTAGTAGGTATCATAAAAGAGCATTACAATTAATAGTCAGGCTATATTTTGGCTTCAGTAACGCATGTTCTTCGCACACTGTTATTTTCATGACTAAAAGACGATGTCATCTCTCGCACTTAAAAAAAACATTTTGAAATTCGTCACTTGGAACATATTTTCATAAACTACAATACATCAGAATAATTTTGACCAGGTTTGAAGGTTCTAGACTAATTAGGCACGTTACAATTGCAAAAAGATCACCCCTACCCCCCAAAAACTGGAATATCGCCCACAGTCCTAAATGCGTCAGTCCGAACTGAAACCCACAAATTATTACTGGATTTATAAAATACAGCGAGTATTCACCTAGAAACACTAATATACTTAAATTTCCACAGGCAAAAAAAGGTTTCAATGGCACTCTGTAAAACATGATCATTCTCTGAATTAAAAGATGTCATCTTTAAAAAATTAAAAAAGTCCCAGACTATGGAAACATTTTCACAACAAACAAAAAAATGCATTAGGATACTTAAGGTGAAGGTTGAAGGTTTCAAACCAATCAGTTACATTGAAATTGCAAGTAAATCAATCCTTACCCCCAAAAGACAGGATCAGTTGAAGTTCTGGAACACTGGCAAAAGCTACAATAGCTCTCCTCCAATTCATTTTCTGTTCTCCAAAAAAAACTCAGTCTGATCGCAGTGCAAGCAAACTTTTGCTTGGGATTCTCTGCTTTTCAATCATCATCTGAATCATCAGATTCAGAGTCAAAGCTATCATCCAGTCTATTCTGCAGTAGACACTGTGTGTCATCATCATCATCATCTCGGTCTGGTAAGTCATCCAGAAGACTGTCAGTAACTGGCTGGGGGATGATCAGCTCTTCCTCCTCCTCTGTCCACAAGGTTCAAGTTCTCCTTCCTTCATCATCCATCCGTGGCCATTCGTAGGTAGGGGAATCTCTGGCATGGCCTGATGAGAGGGCTTCCAGATGCCAACTTGGAAATTGCGGTCTCTTAATGTGCTGCTCAAGGCTCTTGCGACATGGTGGCATTGTGCCAAGGTCAATGTTGTGTGATGCACTCATGATGTCACCTTCACATTTTTCTTTCAGCAGGTAATGTCTGAGCTCGTCAACTTTGGCAAAACATGGTTTTCCGTAGAGACAACATGTGAATGACTCCAGTCCCTGTATGAGCTCCTCACTGACCTTCTAGTACTCACCCAGTTTTGCCAAAACACGATGAAACCTTTGTTTTTGCTGGAGAATTTTCATGGCCCTCACCTTCCCTCTTCATTTAAAGGTGCTACAACTGTCACATCCCGTAAACGCATGCAAACCCAAGAGCGCAGAGCAATGTTCTTGTGTTCTTTCACAAGCAAGCTGTGTGACATTCAGGAGACGTTTTCTGTTTCCTTTCCTGTGTCAAAAAGAATGGTTACTTCACTGAATTGCTGAGCATAGTACAGTAAGATGAAGATGTCAGAATCAGGGCTTTTCACCCTGATGTATCCGTAGCCTTTCTCTAGACCATACTGGCAATACACTTACGTGCCCCCTGCGCAGGATCCAGGGTAGTAGTTTTTTTTCCCGCTGTCAACAGGACTTTTCCTGTGGTCAGAGGGTCTCTCCTCACCGTCACTGGGTCTTTCCCCAGAGTCGGCCAGAAGGCAGATGAGAAAACGATGCAGCTGAAAGCACCAGCGGGGCTCAGAGAAGTGCTATCCTTACCTGCCAAACCGGGCAGGTGCAGTTCTGTGTCATCCTAGGAAACCTGCGCTATGTTGACATAGGGTATAGACAACGCATAGTGTATTTCATTAACATGTCAAGGGATTTAACTGCTCCCTGGCAGATGTCACTGTGTGATGGCAACGGCCACAGAGATTCAATATACCAAAGTGCAAAAGAGGAAGGTTCAGCTCTTCGTCTTTGTCCAAAGCGGTTAGCTGGGTTAACGATAAGGAGGAGCATCAGTTGACACAAGGCCACGCATGTGAAGACCACTCTCCTACTTCACCCTCCTGTTACCCGCCATTACCAAGTGGACAAAAACAATGAAAAAATAGAAAAAAAGGTACCAGCCAGTAACAGGACTTACGACAGCCTTCCTCCTCTGAAATCAAAGCCACAATAATATCATCAAGACAGTAGAATTTTAACGTACGCCGTAGCTCTAGGCGTACACGCTACAGAGGCATATATAAATAACACCATTTCTACTATGGGTCACGTCCAGCCCAATACGACAGTTCCTCGGACGTCACAAGTCACTTGCAAGGAGCGATGAAGAAAAGTCTTCTCCTGGGTCTCGCACCGTCAGGAGGAGCAGCTCACAGAGTCCAACACCGAACCGGAGCGACGGCTCTGTCCAACACAGGAGCGACGGCGAGCTGCGGCTCTCACACAAATAGGAGCAGCGGCTTCAACACAGCAAATCGTTGGTTCTAACACTACACAAGAGCTGCGGCTCTGGCACAACAGATCGTTGGCTCTAACACCACAGAAGCGACGGCCCTGGTACAGCAAGAACGATGGCTCTGGTACAACTGGCACAACAGGTCGCTGGTTCTAACACCTCAAGAGCGGCGGCTCCGGCACGGCAGAAGCGGCGGCTCTGGTACAACTGGCACAACAGGTCGCTGGTTCTAACACGACAGGAGCGGCGGCTCTGGCCCAACAGAAGCGGCGGCTCTGGCACAGCCGGCACAACGGGTCACTGTCGATCTCCAAATCGATCTCTCCACACCCCAGCAGGGTGGAGACAGGGGTGGGGGTGGGGGTGGGGTGTAGATCCTGGCTACGCCCCAGACCCGGTAGCAGTGGCAGCCAGTTCCCAGTCACACCAGGGCTACGACTTCACCTGGGGGAACTGATAACTACCTTGATTATCTAGCCTACAACATGGCTATTATTCATCATGGTTATTATTCTTATTCATAACTTACAGTTACTTTATCTTACACCAGAACTTGGGAAAATTACCCATAGCGAAATCTACAACGTTTCAATACAATATTACAATAGAACATTCTATGATTTTCGGAATCTTGGTTTTGCAAATATGGGGGGGGGGGGGGGGGGGGGGGGGGGGGGGGGGGGGGGGGGGGGGGGGGGGGGGGGGGGGGGGGGGGAGGGGAGGAGGAGGATTTCTGTACCAAAAATACGATCATTGCATATAAAAATGATTTCCGTTCGTATCTTTCATCAAGACAAGAGTGTTTTATCATTTCACATAATCACTACATTTCAAAGATTGATTTCCGTTTATCCTTTTTGTCAAGATAAAAATATTCATTATTAACAGAAACAAGCCTTAAATACATATCAAAGCGATTTCCGTACATTCTTGTTTATCAACGGATAGATGTTCATTATACATATCAAAGGATGGTTTGAATACATATCAAAACGATTTCCGTTTATCTTCCCACATCAAAATTCAGAATACATCAGACGGATTTCCGTTGGGCTTCCCACAACAGAATTCAGAATAGATCTTCCAACCATTAATGCACGATAATTTCCATCGCTCACTTCCGGAGCTTACTATCATTTGCATCATTATAATACATTAGCGAAAAGGGTAAAAACATTTTTTTTTGCATCATTATAATACTTTTGCGAAAAGGATAAACAACACTTTTTTTCATAAAGCAATGAACTAGCTAAACCACCTCCTTTTCCAATCACTCATCAACAACATATTTTTTCTTCTTTCTATTCAGAGAAAGATAAACACACTTTCTAAAAACAATTTCCTCTCATCACCCTATCAAGTCAAAAGATATATTAAAGAACAACAGATACTATTTTTTTTAAAGACCTTCACCAGGCGCTGAAAAAGTTACAGTCGCCTATAGGAGGGGAGAAACGATTTCGGTTTGAGAATTCAATTTACTAATAATGGAATACCTGACTGCCACAGAAACTTGTCCGCAGTCCCTCTTCGGCCACTGGAATGTTGCACTGCCGGAATTGTTGTAGAGACTGCTGGCTTATACCAGGGACCGTACAGCAAGTACGAAAGTACTGAAAAATATAGCAACCAGCTGTACATCAATGCATACAAGAAGGGAGACATGAAAGACTAAAGCTGCGCGGAGCACAACTACACACTGACTAGCGCATCTCTCGAGCACAGGCATGGTTTGTTTACACGCTTGTACGCCGAGTAAACTGTGGCCGCGTTATCAGTTATAGGGTAATTACTTGCACATGTCGATAGGTTTCGCACTCTACATTCCTCCACAACACAAAGTCATAACACATGTCTTATAGTAAACGCATAACAACCGCTGAATTATGGAAAAAGAATGCTTACCTCAACGATGTTTTGTCTGCCAAACTCCATGTTACCACCGACACCGGAAGTTCTGTACGCACTAGGTGGTGGGGCCCGCCCCTTTCAGTACTTCGTTAGTGACTCAGAGAAGGGGAAGCCGGCCAGCTGCGCATCCCTTTGCTGTACGGTCCCTGCTTATACAGAGCGCAGGTGAGCAGCAAGTCAGGTAAACTAACCAACCGGTTTTCCGGTGAACATGTTCCGGCAAACGCGGTTGTAAAAATTTGTGACCGGACGAAAAATAGTTCGTCACAATTATATGAAGATATTTTTGTACCTTATGGTCCTGTAACGAGTTGAAAGTTGTTATCGGGAAATTGCTGTTGGGCGAAGGGAAAAATGCACATGACACAGTACATTGGTCTGTTTGCTCCTTAGTCAATGGTTTTAATCTTCATGCTAAGATAGTCTGCTTTCGTTTGTGAGTCTACTGGATGATGAGTTGGTAACAGGAGGGTGGAGTAGAAGCAGGGGTGGCCTTGGGCTGACAGATCTTCCACCTTATCCATGTAATCAACTGCAAATGGAGACCGGTCATGATGTGCTGTGGCTGGTGCTGTTTTAGGGGGCTGCCTGTTCAGTTCTAGCCAGAGACGGGAACAAGCATCAGACGCAGACAAGAAGAGACACCGTCACATTGTCACGTGACCCCATCAAGATACGGATTTGAACCCTTGCTCGCACCCATACCAATCCTGAGGCAACACTTCATGAAGTGAATGTCCTATGCTCTTTACCCACTCGATAGAACACAGACACACAGACACACAGACACACACACACACACACACACACACACACACACACACGCGCGCGCGCGCGCGCACACACACACACACACACACACACACACACACACACACACACACACACACACACACACACACACAAAGATGACAGTAAAGACAGGACTATTCATCCCCACACCCAGTGCGCATTTTGGAAAAACAAACAAGCAAACAAATCAGCGAAATAAATAAGACTGTTTTCCTTTATCTTCTGCTCGTGCACATAACCTGCCAACAATATGTATTTCAAAACCAGGATGGTGAAAAATATTCAGAATAATTATGTACGTATCAGCGGGATTCAGAATGAAATAAACAATAAGGCCTACACACAAACAAAAACCGTGGTAACATGTAGAAATGCCCTTATTAGGTCTAACTGTTCTGACTATGTGTCCACAAGTCAAGTCTTAAAACGCAGCAATTATAGCTTTGATCATTACTGTTTCGCTGTCACTCGTGTATTTTCCATGAACAATGTACACATTTTGTTAAAGTTTGAAGAACAGTGCACAGAAATAGTTTTGTTTACGTTCCGTGAGCCATCAGTTGAATTCTGAGGAGAGCAGAAAACATGAACAAAATACGGCAAAACGCAATAGAAACCACATCTATAGATTTTTGTTTTCATTTTCTGGTTGATAAAACTGCCAACTTAGCAGCGTGCAGTGTAAGAAATGTTACATGTTTTGTCTGCGATCGTTTATATGGTTTTAGTCGTAGATAAACTTCCTGTTTTCATCTTGAGATCAAACTGGCGTGCATGCTGAATCCGCTCAACGAGAACAGTTGCAGCGGGCAGGAGAAACGTATGTCTCAAAAGGGGAAAAGGCACTCAGCAGACCTTTTTGCCGTATCAATCTCTCAGGAGCACCCAGCAGACCTTTTTGCCGTATCAATCTCTCGAGGCAGACTTCGACCTCGACTTGTCACGTGGCACATGTAACGTACATGGGGCAGCTCAAATCATACTCATAACCAAATGCTGTGTGAACTATTTTATTGGAAGGCGTAAGTTTAATGGCGCCTTGTCAGTCTGGCAGTAGTTTTGCAGTCTGGAAGAGAAACATTGAGATACAAACAGAAACGCACGAAAAGCGGAAAATGGGCAACTGTGAACGAAAAAGAGGAAACATGACGCGGTTTAAACCATCCACTCGGTGACTTCATGATACGCTGTCTAGCAGTACTCATCACTTTTGGGACGCCCACGAATGCACTTGTGGAAGGACTTAAGAAAAGTCACAACGGTCGAGAATCAGGTCACGGTCGCGAATCAGGTCACATCAACACACACACACACACACACACACACACACACACACACACACACACACACACACCGAACCCCACACACAGAACACACCACCACCCCCCCCCCCCCCCCCACCCTACACACACACACACACACACACACACACACACAAACCCCTCCCCCCTCCCCACCACACACACATCGAAGCCGCTCTCTCCGCATACAAGGCACATCATACCCTCTCCAAACACTATCCACTCACCGTCCGTCGTCCGCAATCTCTGTCTTCCATGTTCATGCTCGCGCTCTCGCACACATACTCTAATGACACAAGCGGATCCTTATTTACTTATGCTTTCAAACACACACACACACACACACACACTCGTCAAACAGCACTGTAAACGACGCTATACTGAAGCACGAACGAAGCAAATACTGTCATGCATGACCGACATTTTGGAGCATGTTCAAGTGTCTGGGTATACAGTGGTGTGTACTGTCGACCGGCCGGACACACCTTACCCCAGACCCTCGCCCTGCGAACGATAAAGAATAGGAAGGGATGAATGCCTTTAAAGCCCTTGGTAAAATAAAAAAAAAATCTGCAGCGGCGTGTGTCCTAAATCCGGGTCATCGTACCTTCCATGTAAAACAGAGAAAAGAACACTTATTTTCACCGTTTTTTTTTTTTTTTAAAGAACAAAGGCCAAATAACATTTTACGTGCACCAGTTCAACGGAAAAAATGATCAAAGACAATGGATAAAGAAATAAATCATGGGGATTACTCGGAGATTCCAGTAAAATCAATGTAAAAGAATCGGTCCACTTGGAACTGTGAACACGGGCAACTGATTCTAGTATGGCTTTTTAGAAATATTTCAGATCTCTCTAGAAAGAAATGATGCGTGATTTTATTATATTTAGGTCACACGTAAATTATAAGACAACCCTTTCGATATTGTTGTAAATCCAGAAGACTTGCCACATGAATGGGGGGTGGAGGGGGAGGAGCAAGGGGGAGGGGGAGGTGAGGGGGAGGGGGAGGGAACCACCAGCAGTGAAAAATGCCAAGGGGAAATCCATAATGCTCATGATAAACACACACACACACACACACACACACACACACACTCTCTCTCTCTCTCTCTCTCTCTCTCTCTCTCTCTCACACACACACACACACACACACACACACACACACACACACACACACACACACACACACACACAAACACACACACACACACAGAAAAGAAGAGAATGAAAGAGAGAGAGAGAGAGAGAGAGAGAGAGAGAGAGAGAGAGAGAGAGAGAGACTCCAATGAGTCAGTTGTCCCTCCATCCCCCCCCCCCCCCCCACCACCACCCTGTTTTTCACACGGGGCTTTAATGGGGGCTTTTCTCCGTCATTAGGGCCTGGACAACAAGGTGTTGTGGACACCATGTACCCGATGTTGAAACCTGGTTACGTGTCAACGCTCAGGGTTAGAGGGAGGCTTTCGTAACATAAGCTCGTGTGCCGTCCCGTCATTCAACGACGTGTGTCTCCAGCAGCAAGCAACGTGGACAGTTCACAGTGACGGCAAGAGACTCAACACAGGACTGGTTCTTAGAGCACCAGTTGACCAGTTACCTTGAGGGAAAAAAATGAAGTAAGTGTATCTCTCTCTCTTTCACTGTGTGTATGTGTGTGTGCGCGCGCGCGCGCACTAGGACTCGCTTTGTTTTACTGTGTATCCTCTGTTTCTCTATCTATCATCAAGTTCGTAAAGCGTTTAATTTGATCGAATTTGATCGAATGTAGAATTGCCTGGTTTTGCCGTTTTCTTTCTTTCGAACATTGAATTACAAGCATGTGAAAATAAACGGTCTGCTCAAATGCAAAGGTTTCTGTACAATTTTCTGTACAAGTTACGGACATTTGGCTTTCCCCCTGGACTGAATTTGGAAAGCAGATGAGCTACAAACTTAAAATGCTTATGACTCCATTTGGACTCAGTATTTTTTTCTGTTCAAATGAAAGCACATTGCTGGCCACGAGAGTCATCGGATCGCCACCAAACTTGACATAAGCCTACATGAACATCCAGCGGTAACATAGGGTCATTAGATAGTCATTATGACCATTAATTTGACCGTTGAAAACCGTTTTTTTTCAAAATTTAGGCTGTTCTTGATAAAATTTGGTATACATGTGCAGTTTTAAACGCCGAAAAATGATATAGAATTTTTACGAACCGAAATTCAAAATTGACCGTTAAAAAACGTTATTTTATATATTTAGAGTATTCTTGAAGAAATTCGATATACATACAGTGCAGTTTTAAACGCTAAACAATGATATACAATTTTTAAAAACCGAAACTTAACATTGACCGTTAAAAACCGTAATTTTTTATCCTGATCCAGTGGGTTTGGGGCATGCATGTGTGAAAACAATAGGATGTATGAGAGAGATGACACGGATGCATTCTCATATCCCAGTGTATCTTCATAAAAATAAATTTGGTCAGAATCCATCTTCATCCAGTGGGTTTGGGGCATGCGTGTGTGAAAACAATAGAATGTATGAGAGAGAGAGAGAGAGAGAGAGAGAGAGAGAGAGAGAGAGAGAATGTGCATTTGTGTGGGGGGGGGGGTGGAAGATGGGGGTGGGGGGATTGATTATAAATCAAAACAATACATGTTTGCCGTCACGTGAGTACCGCAAAGAATATTCATATCCGGGCAACGCCGGGTGTCCCTGCTAGTATATATATATATATATATATATTATATATATATATATATATATATATATATATATATTATATATATATGATCATATCAGCTTTACCCATTACAGATGTAGTAATCACTGAGGCGGGAAGAAAATATGAGAGAAGGGACATGAAAGTTGATGTGAAGACTGCAATATGAATGTGAATGGTCATAAGTAACATTAATATGTGTGTGTGTGTGTGTGTGTGTGTGTGTGTGTGTGTGTGTGTGTGTGTGTGTGTTTACACACAAAGAAACGCTTATGTTGTTGATACCCTGACCAGTTTATTTGTTATCATCAACACTCCCCAAAGGGATGTAAGGATCAAATTCATGTTCAAATGTGATGTGGCATGCTTGCACTATTCATAAAGCGGGTTGAAAAACCACACAACCCACAAAAGGAGCGTTTTTTTTTTTTCCGTTGCTCCATTTTTTCATCGCCTCATTTTGTTTTGTCTAACAGATCCTTGTATAGTTTTATCGTGGGAAAGGGTTTTAAAATAAGCTAGACCATTCAATCAGTTGATTTGGAAAAAAACTGCAATTTTTTAGACGTAGATTTCTAAAAAAACACACACACACACAAAAAAGACTTAAAATGTCTGAAAAGCGTCAAAAAGTCATTGATAAGCAATCTTGTTTCGCTTAGGTGGAGGGTTTTGTCTTAACATATTGCATATGTGAAGTATGGTTTCTTCTGTAAATGACACCCGGGCCGTGTGTGTGTGTGTGTGTGTGTGTGTGTGTGTGTGGTGTGTGTGTGTGTGTGTTGTGTCTGTGTTCCGGTCGGTGGTGTATGAGTTTGAGTGTGTGTGGTGTGTGTGTGTGTGTGTGTGTGTGTGTGGTGTGTGTGTGTGTGTGTACACGCGCGCGCGCGTGCGTGCGCACGTGCGAGCGAGCGCGCATGAGTAAGCACTTGATCTCGGGAGCACTTGATCTCGGGATCAAAGAATGTCCACTAGAATCGATGTGTTGTAAAGGAAGAAATCACTCGTACATGACATCGTCCAGGAAAAGCGTGTTACAAAAGTAATTCAAGCATGCAGTGCCGTATAACTGACTTCAAACGATGTACAATATATAAAAAAAATGTTCTGAAGGCGATACATGAACTATCTAAACATATCCGAAATGATTGGATGATTGGAAAGTTACAGCCACATTGAATCATCTGAATTCTGCACCGTGGCCAGTCGCTGGACTGCATTCGAACATCTGTTGAAACACGTTTTTCAGCATCATGTAATCTGGCGTCAAGACAAGTTGATCACAGAACGATTGTGTAGGGATTCTTGGCAAAAGTCGGGCCTCGTTCGTTACCACATCGTCAGCGTCTGCTTCGTTGCCAGTTCACAGTTGGCATGGTCCACTCTGAAAATCACCGGTAACTAGTTCTTGACTTCCGCTTTTGTTTTTGTTTTTTTTTTTTTTTTTTTTTTTTGGGAGGGGGGGGGGGGGGGGGGGGGGGGGGGGGGGCACTGTCGTAGTTTTGAATTTTGCTGTCATGGTCGTAAGATTTTTTGGGTACTCCCAGTTCTTATAGAACAGGGAGTACTTTACAATGGGAACGCAGAAATGTTGTGTGTGTGTGTGTGTGTGTGTGTGTGTGTGTGTGTGTGTGTGTGTGTGGTGTGTGTGTGTCTGTCTGTCTGTCTGTCTGTCTGTCTGTTCTGTCTGTCTATCTGTCCGTCCGTCCGTCCGTCCGTGGTCAAAATGTGTTCCACTCGCTCCAGACAAAACTACTGGGCCGATCTTTCTGAAAATTTGTAGTATGTTCATTATGGGTCACGGATGATGCTCGATGTGTTACTTTACCGTTATGGCCGTCACTAACGGCTATAACGGCCCATAACGGGGTTTCTTCTTTATAGAATATCTCAGAAAGTACTAGGCCGATCTTTCTGAAAAATTGTAGGTGTGTTCATTATGGGTCACGGATTATGCCGATGTGTTATTTTACCGTTATACTCGTCACTAATGGCCATAACGGCCCATAACGGGTTTCCTTCTTTATAGAATATCTCAGAAAGTACTAGGCCGATTTTTCTGAAAATTTGTAGGCATGTTCATTTATGGGCCATGGATGATGCCCGATGTGTTATTTTACCGTTATAACCGTTACCAAACGGCTATAACGGCCCATAACAGTTTTCTTCTTTATGGAAAATCTCAGAAAGTACTGGCCGATCTTTCTGAAAATTTGTAGGTAGGTATGTTCATTATGGATCACAGATGATGGCCGATGTTTAACAGAATAGCCGTTACTAACGGCTATAATGGCCCAAAACGGGTTTTCCTCTATGGAATATCTCACGCGTATTCAAGATAAACTGGGAGTACTTTTATATGCTTTGCATCTTGTTTTCTATTAAAGCTAGCACATGGGCTTTTTTTTTTCGCTGTCATGGTCATAGTTTCTGTTTTACTGTCTATCCTCATAGCAATAGTATCTGTTTCACTGTCTGTCCTCATGGTCGTAATCTCGTGTTTCACTGTCTATCCTCATGGTCATAATCTCGTATTTCACTGTTTTCATGGTCGTAGCTTCTGTTTCACTGTCTATTCTCATGGTCATAGTTTTTGTTTCACCATCTATCTTCATGGTCATAGTTTGTTTCGCTGTCTACCCTCGTAGTCATAGTTTCTCTTCCACAGTCTATCCTCATGGTCATAGTTTCTGTTTCAGCGTCTATTCTTATGGTCATGGTTTATGTTTCAATGTCTATACTCTTGGTCATAGTTTGTTTCACTGTCTATCCCATGGCTAGAGTTGCTGTTTCACTGTCTATCCTCACAGCTATAGTTTGTGCTTCACTGTCTAAATTATGGCATAGTTTGTTTCATTGTCTCTCCTCAAGGTAATGTTTTTTTGTTTCACTGTCTATACTTATGGTCATATTTTTCGGTTTCACTGTCTATCCTCATGGTCATCATGGTCATAGTTTTTGTTTCACTGTCTATTCTCACGGTCATAGTTTCTGTTTCACTGTCTATCTTCGTGGTCATAGTTTTTGTTTCACTATCCACAGTATCCTCATAGTTTGTTTCACTGTCTGTCCTCAAGGTCATGGTTTTTGTTTCACTGTACATTCTCATGGTCATATTTTCGGTTTCACTGTCTATTCTCATGGTCATGGTTTTTGTTTCATTGTCTATTCTCATGGTCCTTGTTTCTGTTTAACTTTTATCTATCCTTATGTTAATAGTTTCAGTTTCATTGTCTGTCCTCGTGGTCGTAGTTTCTGTTTCATTGTCTATCCTCATGGTCGTAGCCTCTGTTTCACTATCTTTCCTCATGGTCACAGTTTCTGTTTCATTGTCTATCCTCAGAGCTATAGTTTGTATTTCACGGTCTATTCTCATGATCATAGTTTCTGTTTCACTGTCTTTCCTCATGGTCTTATTGTGTTTCACGGACTATCCTGATGGTCATAGTTTGTTTCACTGTCTCTCCTCATAGTCATAGTTTGTTTCACTGTCTATCCTCATGGCTAGAGTTGCTGTTTCACTGTCTATCCTCACAGCTATAGTTGGTGCTTCACTGTCTAACCTCATGGCATAGTTTGTCTCACTGTCTCTCCTAAAGGAAATGGTTTTTGTTTCACTGTCTATACTTATGGTCATATTTTCGGTTTCACTGTCTATCCTCATGGTCATCATGGTCATAGTTTTTGTTTCATGTCTATCTTCATGGTCATAGTTTTTGTTCACTATCCACAGTATACTCATAGTTTGTTTCACTGTCTGTCCTCATGGTCATAGTGTTTGTTTCACTGTCTATTCTCACGGTCATAGTTTCTGTTTCACTGTCTATCTTCATGGTCATAGTTTTTGTTTCACTATCCACAGTATACCATAGTTTGTTTCACTGTCTGTCCTCGTGGTCATAGTTTTCGTTTCACTGTCTTTCTCACGGTCATAGTTTGTTTCACTGTCTATCTTCGTGGTCATAGTTTTTGTTTCACTATCCACAGTATACTCATAGTTTGTTTCACTGTCTGTCCTCATGGTCATAGTTTGTTTTATTGTCTATTCTCACGGTCATAGTTTCTGTTTCACTGTCTATCTTCATGGTAATAGTTTTTGTTTCACTATCCACAGTATACTCATAGTTTGTTTCACTGTCTGTCCTCATGGTCATAGTTTGTTTTATTGTCTATTCTCACGGTCATAGTTTCTGTTTCACTGTCTATCTTCATGGTAATAGTTTTTGTTTCACTATCCACAGTATACTCATAGTTTGTTTCACTGTCTGTCTCATGGTCATAGTTTGTTTCACTGTCTGTCCTCATGGTCATAGTTTGTTTTACTGTCTGTCCTCATTGTCATAGTTTGTTTTTACTGTCTGTCCTCATGGTCATAGTTTGTTTTTACTGTCTGTCCTCATGGTCATAGTTTGTTTTACTGTCTGTCCTCATTGTCATAGTTTGTTTTATTGTCTGTCCTCATGGTCATAGTTTGTTTTACTGTCTGCCCTCATTGTCATAGTTTGTTTTATTGTCTGTCCTCATGGTCATAGTTTGTTTTACTGTCTGTCCTCATTGTCATAGTTTGTTTCACTGTCTGTCCTCATTGTCATAGTTTGTTTTATTGTCTGTCCTCATTGTCATAGTTTGTTTCACTGTCTGTCCTCATTGTCATAGTTTGTTTTACTGTCTGTCCTCATTGTCATAGTTTGTTTCACTGTCTGTCCTCATTGTCATAGTTTGTTTTATTGTCTGTCCTCATTGTCATAGTTTGTTTCACTGTCTGTCCTCATTGTCATAGTTTGTTTTATGTCTGTCCTCATGGTTCATAGTTTGTTTTATTGTCTGTCCTCATGGTCATAGTTTGTTTTACTGTCTGTCCTCATTGTCATAGTTTGTTTTACTGTCTGTCCTCATGGTCATAGTTTGTTTTACTGTCTGTCCTCATGGTCATAGTTTGTTTTACTGTCTGTCCTCATTGTCATAGTTTGTTTTACTGTCTGTCCTCATTGTCATAGTTTGTTTTATTGTCTGTCCTCATGGTCATAGTTTGTTTTATTGTCTGTCCTCATGGTCATAGTTTGTTTTACTGTCTGTCCTCATTGTCATAGTTTGTTTTACTGTCTGTCCTCATGGTCATAGTTTGTTTTACTGTCTGTCCTCATTGTCATAGTTTGTTTTATTGTCTGTCCTCATGGTCATAGTTTGTTTTATTGTCTGTCCTCATTGTCATAGTTTGTTTTATTGTCTGTCCTCATTGTCATAGTTTGTTTTATTGTCTGTCCTCATTGTCATAGTTTGTTTTATTGTCTGTCCTCATTGTCATAGTTTGTTTCACTGTCTGTCCTCATTGTCATAGTTTGTTTTATTGTCTGTCCTCATTGTCATAGTTTGTTTCACTGTCTGTCCTCATGGTCATAGTTTGTTTTACTGTCTGTCCTCATTGTCATAGTTTGTTTGACTGTCTGTCCTCATTGTCATAGTTTGTTTCACTGTCTGTCCTCATGGTCATAGTTTGTTTTATTGTCTGTCCTCATTGTCATAGTTTGTTTTATTGTCTGTCCTCATGGTCATAGTTTGTTTCACTGTCTGTCCTCATTGTCATAGTTTGTTTTATTGTCTGTCCTCATTGTCATAGTTTGTTTTATTGTCTGTCCTCATTGTCATAGTTTGTTTTATTGTCTGTCCTCATTGTATAGTTTGTTTCACTGTCTGTCCTCATTGTCATAGTTTGTTTTATTGTCTGTCCTCATTGTCATAGTTTGTTTTATTTTCTGTCCTCATTGTCATAGTTTGTTTTATTGTCTGTCCTCATTGTCATAGTTTGTTTTATTGTCTGTCCTCATTGTCATAGTTTGTTTTATTGTCTGTCCTCATTGTCATAGTTTGTTTTATTGTCTGTCCTCATTGTCATAGTTTGTTTTATTGTCTGTCCTCATTGTCATAGTTTGTTTCACTGTCTGTCCTCATTGTCATAGTTTGTTTTATTGTCTGTCCTCATTGTCATAGTTTGTTTTATTGTCTATCCTCATGGTCATAGTTTTTGTTCACGGTCTATTCTCATGGTTATGGTTTTTGTTTAACTGTCTATCCTATATAGCTATTGTTTGTAACTCTCTATCCTCATTGGCATAGTTTGTTTCACTGTCTATCCTGATGGTCATAGTGAAACATTCTGTTCACTGTCTAAACTCATGGTCGTAGCTTCTGTTTCACTGTCTAGACTCATATATATAGTTTGTACCTCTATCTTCATTGGCATAGTTTGTTTCACTGTCTATCTTCATGGTCATAGTTTCTGTTTCACTGTCTATACTCATGGTTGCAGCTTCTGTTTCACTGTCTAGATTCATGGTGATAGTTTCTGTTTGACTGTCTATACTTACGATCATAGTTTCTGTTTAACTATATATCCTCATGATCATAGTTTCTGTTCACCATCTATACTCAAAGTCAGATTCTGTTTCACTGTCTATATTCATGGTCCATTGTTTGGTTCACTATTTATACTCATGGGGTCATGGATACTGTTTCACTGACTCTATTCATGGTCACAGTGTCTGCTTTACAGTCATGATCACAGTTTCTGATGTGGCTAGCATGCTTGCAGCCTCTTTTTTTTCGCTAGCGTTTTCCTCCTTTCTTTTCCTTTCTTCGAAGTTTTTTGTTGTTGTTGTTGTTGCATTGTTGTAGTATCTTTTTGCGTTGGAATGTCCGCAGTTTGTTGTCAGTTTCCGCTCAGCAGTTTATGGTAGTGTCACACCGTCTGGTGATGGCACATGGTCGCAGGTACGAGTGGATGCATAGGGGTTGCTGTGAGGTGTATAGAAGTTGCAATTAGGTGTATGGGAGCTACTGTGAAATGTATAGAAGTTGCAATGAGGTGTATAGGAATTTGCTATGTGCATAGGAGTTCCTATGAGGTGTATAGGAGTTGCTGTGAGGTGTATAGAAGTTGCAATTTGGTGTGTTGTAGCTGCTATGAGGTGTATAGAAGTTGGTATGAGATATACAGGAGTTGCTATGAGATGGATAGGAGGTGCTATGAGGTGTATAGGGGTTGCTTTGAGGTTATAGGGGTTGCTTTGAGGTGTATTGGAATTGCTATGGCGAATATAGGAGTTGCTATGATGTGTATAGGACAATCAGAGTTGCTATGAGGTGTATCAGAGTTGCTTTGAGGTGTGTTAGAGTTGCTATGAGGCGTAAAGGAGTTGCTACGAGGTGTAAGGAGTTGCTATGAGGTGTAAAGGAGTTGCTATGAGAGATTGCTACGAGGTGTATATGAGTTGCTATGAAGTGTATAGGAGTTGCTTTGAGGTGTATATGAATTGCTTTGATGCGTATAGGAGTTGCTATGATGTGTATAGGACAATAAGAGTTGCTATGAGGTGTGTAAGAGTTGCTTTGAGGTGTGTTAGAGTTGCTATGAGGTGTATAGGAGAATAAGAGTTACTATGAGGTGTGTGAGAGTTGCTTTGAGGTGTGTAAGAGTTGCTTGGAGGTGTGTCAGAGTTGCTTGGAGGTGTGTTAGAGTTGCTTTGAGGTGTGTTAGAGTTGCTATGAGGTGTATAGGACAATAAGAGTTGCTATAAGGTGTGTAAGAGTTGCTTTGAGGTGTGTCAGAGTTGCTTTGAGGTGTATAGGAGTTGCAATGAGGTGTGCAGGAGTTGCTATGAGGTGTATAGGAGTTGCTATGAGGTGTACAGGAGTTGCTATGAGTGTACAGGAGTTGCTTTGAGGTGTATAGGAGTTGCTGTGAGGTGTACAGGAGTTGCTATGAGGTGTACAGGAGTTGCTATGAGGTGTACAGGAGTTGTGAGGTGTACAGGAGTTGCTATGAGGTGTACAGGAGTTGCTATGAGTGTACAGGAGTTGTGAGGTGTACAGGAGTTGCTTTGAGGTGTACAGGAGTTGTGAGGTGTACAGGAGTTGCTATGAGGTGTACAGGAGTTGCTATGAGGTGTACAGGAGTTGCTATGAGGTGTACAGGAGTTGCTGTGAGGTGTACATGAGTTGCTTTGAGGTGTACAGGAGTTGTGAGGTGTACAGGAGTTGCTATGAGGTGTACAGGAGTTGCTATGAGGTGTACAGGAGTTGCTATGAGGTGTACATGAGTTGCTGTGAGTGTACAGAGTTGTATGAAATGTACAGGAGTTGCTATGAGGGGTACAGGAGTTGCTATGAAGGGTATAGGAGTTGCTATGAGACGTATAGGAGTTGCTGTAAGGGGTACAGGAGTTGCTGTGAGGTGTATAGGTGTTGCTATGACGTGTACAGGAGTTGCTATGAAGTGTATATGAGTTGCTATGAAGTGTATAAGAATTGCTGTAGGAAGATAGGCGCTGCTGTGAGGTGTATAATACCTGATGTGAGGTGTATGAAGTTGCTCTGTGTATAGGAGTTGCTCTGTGTATAGACTAGACGTTGCTCTGTGTATAGGAGTTGCTCTGTGTATAGGAGTTGCTGTGAGGTGTAAACGAGGTGCTCTGAGGTGTGTGATAGTTGCTGTGACGTTTACAGAAGTTGCTGTGAGGTTTACTTTCTCCGGTTATATGAAGAGATAGTGTTCAGTAGAGTGGATCAGCTGTCTTCAGTGTGTTTCTCCCAGGTCCCCTTAAAGGACCTGTCTAATGAACGAACAACGACAATCATTGGATCATGTTTGCTTGAGGACAATCAAGTCCACTCAACCCCATTTACTGTCCTTCGCCAGTCGATCCTTGACCAACAGTCGATGGACGGGCGGTGGTGATACTTCCCCTTCCCCCCACTGTTTAGACTTTACTATTAGTTGTAGAAAAGCTGTAAGTGGGCCCAAAATAACAACAAACCACGCGTGTCAGACAAATACATGTCCCACGCATGGCTTTCAAACACTTAAAAAAATCTTGTTGTAAACATAATGATATACAGCAGCCACAATGACTTACTTTTACTACAGACATTGTTGAAGCAGATGAAACCGGGCCATGTTGACCTTGACGATGCATGCAATTCCCGACGTTCCCGTCTTGCTCGTTGAGCACAGGCCGTCTCCACTACTATGTGTAGAGAAGAGAACGGATATTTTTTCATACTGGATGAATCCGTTGGACATACGTAAGACGCTAATGAAGTATTCTTTACTTCCTCCGAAAAAGGTAGAATCGGCGTTCTTTTGTGTCAGAAAGACGCAAATGCGTACATTTTAAGCCGATATTTACAGGGCTGAGAGAGTATCTCCATTTTGCTCATGGAATTTGTGGGAACGTATTGCGTAGCAAAGAAACAAACAAAAAGAAAAAAAAAAAGAAAAAGAAAAAGAAAAGAGTACTGTCACAGGTGGTATGTGAGAGTGATTTTATGGTCATCTGTTGTCAAAAGTAGTAATATACAAGGATTTGTGAAGTCCAATAACTGCGGAGTACAATGATAGTTAGTATTTGTTTTTGAAAACAATATTTGCCAGGTAATATTCCTTTTTTTCCCCAAATTGTTTGCACAGTCACCCATTAGCTTGGTTGTTGGATGTAAAACAGTTGCCAGTCCATCTGTATATCAAATTGGCCCCGGGGACTAGTTCTCCTACACAATCAGGTCTAAGAAATCCCACACTTGCAGTCGCTGGACTGCAGTCTGTTGATCCATGGAAGATGGAGAAACCGCGTTACTCCTTACCTTCAATTACGATCGGATGACCGTAGTAAGTATGACAAATTGCATGTCTGTGAGGTCAATGTCTAGCACACACACACACACACACACACACACACGCACGCACGCACGCACGTACGCACGCACGCACGCCGCACGCACGCACGCACGCACGCACGCACGCACGCACGCACGCACACACACACACCACACACACACCACACACACACACACACACACTCGCTCACTCACTCACTCACTCATGCACACACACAAAGATTCAAGATTCAAAGATTTTAATCCTATGACCCCATGTGGGAATGGAGGACTTGAAACAAATCAAACAAATGTAAATGAAACACATCAAACATTCAAAAATTTCTCGATTCAAACTTTACTAAGTTTTAGAAACTTTGATCAGTTTTTTTTAACCACCACAGAGCAAACGACAATAGTTAAATACGGACTATATACATGTAAATTTTTCTTGGCCTAAACTGATTTCTAATGTTATCTTTGGTGCATTTCATAACAAAATGAAATTCATCACCAAGGTCATTCTGGTCGCAGTCCCGACAGAATCGTTCATCGTGGGGTATTTCAAATCGTCTGCCAATTTCTATCATGAGTTAATGATTACCACAGCGAACCGAATTAGTGTGTATACAAAGACATCACAGGCAACATTTCAATATATTTTGCACGGCAAAACTTTGTTTTAGAATTTCTGTAAAACAAACACTATTACTAGATTCTAAGCATCATTCCATGCACTTATGTAAATATCTTCTAATGAATTACGAACATTTCTACAAAGACTGTGAACAGACGAAAACTTTTGTGTCTCCCAAACACAGTCGAATACTTGTTGTTTTTATCAGGATATCCCGTATACACCTCAACCACCTAGATGTAAAAACCCCGATCTCTGTACAAATCATATAAAACTTTATACAATCTAGATGAATATTATTTGTTTGTGGAGAAAGTAATGATGACCAGAATTTTATCATTCGTGCATATACTTGAATTGAAACAGGATATGTTCCTAGTTCTCCATAATCAGTTCTGTTTTGGTAGAACGATTTAAATGAAAAAGATGCTTTAAAAATTTAAGCTGAAAGCTTTCCGTTAGCGTTAAATCACTATATCCCCAAATTTACACCCATATAAACGTACAGGCAGTACCATTGACAGGTATAAGTCCAGTACCATGTTTATAGTCAAACTTTGAAATCTTGCCATCTTTTATAAAGAAAACATTGTACATTGCGCTTGATCATACAAATACTTCTTATTTTAATATAAAAAAATTCCCTGTTATGCTAAAAATCATTCCTAAGTATTTAAAAGTGTATCACATTAAAATCTGATACAAAAGAAATCGTTTATTTCTCATTCTAGATGATACCCCCCCCCCCCCCCCCCCCCCACACAACCCAACCACAACACACGTCTCGCACAGAGCTGTCAACACATAAAAAAGTTTAAATCATCGACATAACAATAAACTAGAGCAAAACGGTGGCCATGCTGTTGGTGTAATAAGTGCATGTTTACATGTTACCGGACTTGCAGTCGTTGTTGAACTTCACTGTCCTCGCATGAGGGACTTTGTGATCCCTCGTTGCCGAAAAAATAAGGCATGCGAGGACAGTCCGGTGACATTTAAACATTCACTTATTACACTAACAGCATGGCCACCTGTCAATCAACCATGGTCAGCAGACATTACGATAACGGTCCTTGGCCAGTCGTCGAACCGGCTGTGCAGTAAACTGCCCCGGTTGTAACAGCCCATTCTTACCCCCCCCCCCCCCCCCTGGAACTTACCCCGGGGTAAGTCTGGGCTAGCCTGCTTTTACCCCCGGGGTCATTCCAGGACTAGTGGAACTTACCCCCCCTAGTTGGAACTGACCCCCCCCCCCCCAGTCATCTACATTGTACTAGGTACACAGGCACTCAGAAGACACTAATTAGTTGTAAAAATAGTTAAAATCTTTGATATACATTAAGTGACCAATGGTCAGTGACACTCACGAGACACTGATAAACTGTAAATATTCGAAATATCTGATTTACGTCATAGTGACCGGGGGTCAGTGACACTGACCCCCAGTCGTCTGCATTGTACAAGGTACACAGGTACTCGGGAGAGTGTAATTAGCAGTGAAATAGATTTACGTCATAATGACTAGTAGTCAGTGGCACTGACCACAAGTAATCTACATTGTACAAGGTAACAAGCACTCAGGAAACACTAATTAGCTGTTGAATAGTTAAAATCTCCGATTTACGTCATATGACCAGTGGTCAGTGGCACTGACCACTAGTCATCTGCATTGTACAAGCTAAGGTTCACAGGTACTCAAGAGGCTAAATAGCTGTAAAATAGTTAAAAGAGGCAAACCAGGATGAAGCAACAACGGTACTTGGTCACAACGACACGTGGTCACAACGACATTTTGTCACAACTACGCTTGGTCACATTGGCACTTGGTCACATTGGCCTGTAGCCGTCTTTCTTTCCCACGCCTGTACGGGCCGTACTCACACACCCGAATATTAACCATGCATGTAAGTAGCGCGAGAAATGTTAATACGTATCTGTTAGTGAACCAGGGTGTGTGTGTGTGGGGGGGGGGGGGGGGGGGGGGGGGGGGGGGGGGGGGGGGGGGGGGGGGGGGGGGGGGGGGGGGGGGGGGTAGGAGGTCCATCTATTGAGAAGAGTCTAGAATTACACTTTGTCTAAACCAGCTGACTGTATATAGGAAGTGGGAGAGGAGGGGTTAAATATGCAGGCTAACACAATTTTTTTATAAAGGCGGGTGTGCGTGTTGGGAAAAGGCAGAGGAAAACCCTGAATAACCCTCTCTTGTCTGAAGGGTGGGTGGGTGCAGGAAGATTCCAAATAGTCCTAGACTGATCCTTTTGGGGGGGGGGGGGGGGGGTAAATCCAGGCTAGCCCAAACTTACCTCCGCGGGGGTAAGTTCCAACTAGAGGGGGGGGGGGGGGTAAGTTCTAGCTAGTCCTAGAATGAACCCCGGGGTAAAAGCAGGCTAGCCCAGACTTACCCCGAGGTAAGTTCCAGAGGGGGGTAAGAACGGGCTGTTACACCGGGACCGAGTGGGTCTGGGAGCGTGTGAGACGCAAACGAGCAGAGTTATGAACTGCAGACAGTCAAGAATACACGATAAAACCGAGCCACACACACACACACACACACACACCACATGCACAGTCACTCGACAGCGAGTCCACTAACCATACAGTCGATGGATGGACAGTTTTCTCCCGTCCTCTACGGTTGGTTGGTAACCGTGGTAAGTTATCCCCGAACCATAAAAACAGCATGCCTGTGAGAATCGGTTTCAGTGAGTCGGTCACATCGAGGCACACGCACACGCACACAACACACCACACACACACACACAGGTCCCACACATGACTGTAAGAATGTGGAAAAAAAATGTATCGTATTGAAAATGACGGGAGCAAATACAACATCACGTGTACATAATTAACTACAAAAATGACGGTCAGATTGCTAGAACTATCGATATTTTTAACAAAAAAAGACAAAACTGGGCGATACATATCCTAAGGGTGCCATCCATGTCAAGCATCATTAACAGTGAATACGGGCTTTGTTGACTGCTGCAAGAGAATGGACACGCCCGTTGAGCATACATGAACGATGATGGAGAAAACGTTTTTTGGGTAGGATGGTGTCCAAAAAAGATGGTCGGAGTTCTTTTGTGTCAGGAGAGCGCTTGGAATCTTCTCTCATTCTACCCCTGGGGTTGTATGGAGAGTCTCACGTGCCCAACAGTGTAGAGTACGGGGGTTTTAAACTGGCCCTCGGGGCTCTCTCGGCCCAAGAACGAGTAGCACTGGCGTTCAGTCGCTTGCACCCCGTCCTGAGCACCCTGTGTTCTGCCGCCTTGTCACGTGCCGTGGCCAGCCAGAGAATGAGAGAATAGAATGATAAAACTTTCGTAATTGCATGCCGCTACCCGTGTACCCCAAATAGTGACATGTACTGATTGGTGCACAAAAGGAATCAAAGACAAGACAACGCACTCCGGGTGAGGTGAAGGGCTCCCTCTTCGTGATACTGGTCCTCAAGGAATATGACATCTTTTAGTATGCCGCTATTGAACGACCTCCTCGCTTGTGGGACTGCTGACCTCCTCGCTTGTGGGACTGTTTTCACCTTTTCATTTTATTATTTATTGAAGAATGTCACATGAACCGAGAGAACGATAGCATGTGTTTCTGTAGTTACTGGTATGCTGAGTTCTACATCTTTGGACAGAAAAACGTGACCTTGCATACATGGAGAATGGAATACACTTACAATCCCATTTTTACAGCTGCTGACAAGTTGAACATTGCGTGTGAATAAGCTTCGGGGGGGGGGGGGGGGGGGGGGAATATACGGCGCAAAGGCGCGTTAAGTTTTATTCCTACTGTCGCTATCGTTATCATGTAATTGATTGCCGTGCCCTGCATTTTACTGTGTTGGAGCCTACTGCCAGTCCTTTTTTGTACTCCCAGTTCTTATAGAACAGGGAGTACTTTAGAATGGGAACGAAGAAATGCTGTCTGTGTGTGTGTCCGTCCGTGGTCAAAATGTGTTCCACTCGCTCCAGACTTAGGACCGATCTTTCTGAAAATTTGTAGGTATGTTCATTATGGGCCAAAGATGATGCCCGATGTGTTATTTTACCGTTATAGCCGTTACTAACGGCTGTAACGGCCTGTAACGCTTTTTCTTCTTCATGGAATATCTCAGAAAATACTTGGCCGATCTTTGTGAAAATTAGCAGGTATGTTCATTATGGGTCATGGATGATGCCGTTTATTACCATTAATAGTCGTTACTAACGACTGTGCCGGCCTGTAACGGTTTTTCTTCTTTATGGAATATCTCAGAAAGTACGTAGCCGATCTTCCTGAAATTTTTTTTTGGGTATGTTCATTATGGGTCACGGATGATACCCGGTCTTTTAGTGTACCGTTATAGCCGTTACTAACGGCTGTAATGGCCTGTAACGGTTTTTCTTCTTCATGGAATATCTCAGAAAGTACTTGGCCGATCTTTGTGAAAATTAGCAGGTATGTTCATTATGGGTCACGGATGATGCCAATGTTTTAGTTTACCGTTGTAGCCGTTACTAACGGCTGTAACGGCCTGTAACAGTTTTTCTTCTTTATCGAATATCTCAGAAAGTACTTAGCCGATCTTTGTGAAAATTAGCAGATGTATTCACTATGGGTTATGGATGATGCCCGATGTTTCAGTTTCCCGTTATAGCTGTTACTAACGGCTTTTTCTTTGGAATATCTCAGAAAGTACTTGGCCGATCTTTGTGAAAATTAGCAGGTATTTTTCATTATGGGTCATGTATGATGCCCGTTTACCATTATAGTCGTTACTAACGACTGTAACGGCCTGTAACGGTTTTTCTTCTTTATGGAATATCTCAGAAAGTACTTAGCCGATATTTCTGAAAATTTATAGGCATGTTCATTATGGGTCACGAATGATACCCGGTGTTTTAGTTTACCGTTATAGCCGTTAGTAACGGCTGTAACGGCCTGTAACGGTTTTTCTTCTTCATGGAATATCTCAGAAAGTACTTGGCTGATCTTTGTGAAAATTAGCAGGTATATTCACTATGGGTTACGGATGATGCCCGATGTTTCAGTTTACCGTTACAGCCGGTACTAACGGCTATAACTGCCCATAACGGTTTTTCTTCTCTATGGAATATCTCAGAAAGTACTTGGCCGATCTTTCTGAACATTTGTAGGTATGTTCATTATAGGCGACGGATAATGCCCAACGTTTTAGTTTACGCATAACGGTTTTTTTTTTTCCTTTATGGAATATCTCAGAAAGTACTTGGCTGATCTTTCTGAAAATTTGTAGGTATGTTCATTATGGGTCCCGGATGATGCCCGATGTTTTAGTTTACCGTTATAGCCGTTACTAACGGCAAAAACGGCCCATAACGGTTCTTCTTTTGTTTGGAATATCTTAAAAAGTATGTGACCGATATTTCTGAAAATTTGTAGTATGTTCATCATGGGTCACGGATGATGCCCGATGTTTAAGTTTACCGTTATAGCCGTTACTAACGGCCCATAATGGTTTTCTTCTTTATGGAAAATCTCAGAATGATCTTTGTGAAAATTTGTAAGTATGTTCATTATAGGTCACAGATGATGGCCGATGTTTACCAGAATAGCCATTACTAATGGTTATACAAGCCCAAGACGGTTTTTTATGGAATAACTCACGCGTATTCAGGATAACCTGGGAGTACGTTTATATGCTTTGCGTCTTGTTTCTTCTTGTGTTTTGAGTTCGTTGTGGCTTACGCATGAAACATATCTTCGGCGCAATTTGTTTTTCAGTAATACTCTTACTCAAGTCAACATTCGAAATAATTGTTAGGGCCATTATCTTTTCTCTTAATTCAACGGGCTGTCATAGAATTGATAGTCCGGATACGAGTTATATGGGTTACAGCGAAAACGGATGTGTTGTGTAATCAAGTTCTCAGGTGTTGCGTGCGGCGTTTATCCAGAGGACTTGAAAGTTTTCACGGTTAAAATTCTGCTCTCCAGCCCTTCCCACAAACTCCTTCTGATGGGAAAAACAAACTATGTCGCAACACTGCGGTGAAAGGCTCTTAGCTGCTTCTGACGTGAAAAAAACCCATGTTGCAACACTGCGGTGAAAGGCTCTTAGCTCCTTCTGATGGGAAAAAAAACAAACTATGTTGCAACACTGCGGTGAAAGGCTCTTAGCTCCTTCTGATGGGAAAACAACTTATGTTGCAACACTGCGTTGAAAGGCTCTTTGCTCCTTCTGATGGAAAACCAAACTATGTTGCAACACTGCGGTGAAAGGCTCTTAGCTCCTTCTGATGGGAAAACAAACTTATGTTGCAACACTGCGGTGAAAGGCTCTTAGCTCCTTCTGATGGGAAAACAAACTTATGTTGCAACACTGCGGTTTGAAAGGCTCTTAGCTCCTGATGGGAAAAAAAACAAGCAAACTATGTTGCAACACTGCGGTGAAAGGCTCTTAGCAACACTGCGGTGAAAGGCTTTTAGCAACACTGCGGTGAAAGGCTCTTAGCAACACTGCGGTGAAAGGCTTTTAGCAACACTGCGGTGAAAGGCTCTTAGCAACACTGCGGTGAAAGGCTCTTAGCAACACTGTGGTGAAAGGCTCTTAGCAACACTGGGGTGAAAGACTCTTAGCTCCTTTGAGGGGAAAACAAACAATTTATGTTGAAAACCACTGCGGTGAAAAGGCCCCTTAGCTCCTTCAAGGGGAAAAACAAAAACTTTGTTGCAACACTGCGTAAAAGGCTTTAGAAACCCACTGCGGTGAAAGGCTTTTTGCACGTCCCAATTTAAGAAAATTTAATTTCCCAACCGTTTAAATTCAGTGGGGTTTTTGAGACTTTAACGTTAAAACCAATAAATGGATTGTTAACACCGTAAAAATGCAATAAAAGGACAAAACCCAGTAAAATGCAATCAAATTAAAATTTAATCCCAAAAACAAAAAGTACAGAATGTTCTGCTGTTTTGCACTGCATGCTTTTTGGCGCGGTATATTGCATTATATCATATTGTTTTTCTTGAAACTGAAATTTTGCTGGGGGATTTTTTCCTTATATCTGTTGTATTGCATTGCACTGCTTTTTTGCTGGGGTTTATATTTTTTTTAATCGGGGTTTTTGCATTGCACTGCTTTTTGCTGGGGGTAAAATTTCTTTATATTTTCCCGGGGACGGGGGAAATCGGGGAAGGTATTGCTTAAGTCACAAATTTGATTTTATTATTAGTCGGGCTTAAAACCCAAAGGTCACCCTTTGCATCATACCCGCAAAAGCCCCAACTCGGCGCCCCACCAAGCATTCGCCTCTTTTGGGGTTTTTGGGTTGTCAGCAATCGTTTCTCTCCTAACACGACTGGCACAAAAAATACAATTTCAAAGAACTTATAAAAAACATAAAAAATTTCCAATTACCAAAATGCCAAATAACACATAAAAGCCCAATATTTCCCTAACCCCCGGGTTATAATAAAAGGGATTTTCTTACCGGGCCCAGGTTTTCACACACAAAAACCACTTTTTCCCAACACCACCCCAACAGTTCTTGAACAAGTTTTTTAAATCTTTTTTCCAGCACGTTTGAGGGTTTGACGCCTTTGGGTTGATGGCCCCAGGATGGGTCTTCGGTTCGTCTCTGGGATCTCGACGTCTCTTTAACCCCCCTTTGGGGTTCAATTTCATTTGTCTTCCTTCCCCCCTCGGGGCTTCAAACTTAGTTTTTTCTCTTCCAGTTTGTCTTAAACCCTCTAAAAGACTTAGCTGTTCTTCTATCCCCCAGCCCACTTTCCCCCTGGGAACCCCCCCTCTCTCTCCCCCTCTGCCTTCTCTCTCTTCTCTCTTCTCTCTCTCCCCCTCTCCCCTCTCTCTCTTTTCTCGTTGGTTTGTTTCCCTCTCTCTCTTGGTTTTTGTTCTCCCGCACGTTTTTCTCCCTCAGTTTTAAAAGGGAGGGAAAATAAAGGATCCCCTTCGGGCCATCCCTTTGTCCATGCTGTTTCTCAAACCCCTATTTCCCCAAAAGTACCCGGGAACCCCAAATTCGCTCATTCTCCCACACCTCAGCATTTACACACACCCCCCTACCAAATTGTTTAGAAAAAAACCCAATAGCCCCAAAATTTTGGCCATCGAAATTTCCCCCCGGGATTTTGGGGGGTCACTTAACACAGTAATTATTTAAGGAGGGTTTCACAACACCCCAAAACGCGCATTCAACCGGGCCTGAAAATAAAACCCAACACGGGTACCCACGGAAATTTCCCATCCGAACGAGTCAAATGACTCCTGCTTCAAAAGGGTTACAAAAAAACCCCTCGCGTCTAGCGCAACCCTTGGACCCACCGAGGTCGTAGTGATTACCCCCTTTCCCCTTTCGCCATGGGGCCGGCCCGAACCCCTTTTCTAGGTCCATCTGTAAATCTGACCACTTCGTCCCCCCTTGACACTTTTGGGGCCGTGTGCGAGGGGTAAGGCACAGGGTTAATGGGTCAAACACCTATTTGTTTACTACTTAAAACGCCCCTTTTGCCTAAAAGCTTTTAAATCCTTTTTGTGAGAGGTTTCCCCCCCTTGACAATATCTTTGTTGTATTGCATTGAAACTGCATTTTGCGCGGAATTTGCATTATATCATTTTTTTAAAAGGCTTTCACTGCAATTGGCAGATTTTCTGCGTTCTAGCCCGGGGAAAGGGTTTTTTTAAAGAAAACCAAAAAATTTGCAAAAACCCACAGGGGTTAGTTGTTTTTACAAATGCTTTTTATCATTTGAAATTACTTTGCAGGGGGGGGTTTCTTGTATTGCTTTGCATTGTGTGGTCCCTGTTCTGGGTCGTGCGGGTTTGTATTGCATTATGGTATTCAGCAGAAACTTTGTTTTAAAATGGTTTATTTCATACAACCATCTCATTAAATTTTGCTTAGATTTTCCCGGCGAAGTCGCGATGGTCGACTTTCTTTTTTTAAACGATTCTTGTAAAAAGAAACCCCAGTCCCCTTTCCTCGCACTTCCTCTTCCGGTTTTTCCATCTAGCGTCACTTTTATTTTGGGCCAGTACCGTACGGAGTTTGTTTTCTACCGCGGTGGAAACTATCAAAACCCCCTGAATTTCTTTTTTTCCAGACGAAAAACGAGGTTTGACCAAAAACCGGTGAAAATCTTTTCCTTTTATTTTTCCCCTTTGATTGTAAGAAAATTTTGGGGAATGGTATCCACAGATCGTGTTTGAGAATCGTCAAAGAAAAACCCTTTTGGACATAAGGGTGTAGTTTTGAGGTTTGATCCACGACTCGGTGACAGTGGAAACCGACCGGTCGGCGCTTTTTTTTCCCCGCTGTATTCTAGTGTACCAGTAGAGTTTGGTCCCAAAAGAGGGGGTTCACAATTTAAGTTTTTTTCAAAACCCCTCGGGGGTTTGGGTGTTTTCTTTTTGTTGTTTTGGGTCAGTTTTTTGGGGTTTGAAACTACAATAATGGCAGAAAGGAAACCCAGTAGTACCCCAGGGAAAATCACGGACATTTTCAGTCACTACGGGGTTTTGAGGGGTCTAGCTGCCCAAATGACTCGGGCCCAAAAAACTAAAGGCAAGAAGAAGAACAACCCAGAAAAGAAAATGGTTCACCTAAAGCTCAAAACCGCCAGGGCCCCCAGGAACCCGGTGCAAATTTTTCTAGAAGAGTCTTACGGGGGGAAAAGGGAAAAATGACCAACCCCTCTACAAAAAAGCACACGCCATCTTCAAAAACCCAAAATCGGGTAATAGGGCCCGGATACACTCAATGCCCGACAGGTCTATGGGGACTTTCCAGAAAAAGCCAAAGTTCGAGTGTTGGTCAAAATGCGTACGGGCTCAGGGGAGACCCCTCTGGTGAAACAGCCCCCCTTTTTGCCCGGTGCCTACGACCCCCGGGACCGCAGAGTAAAAATTTGGCACCTGCCAGGGTCCAAATTTTCCGGGTGGGAAGCGCCCCGGGCGTCGCGCAAAAAAAGGGGCGGCGTCCCAAATGCTCGACGAACCCCTAGTGCACACCCACAGGGACATGGCCCGGTCACAGTCCCAGGCGAACGACTTGCCCAGGGTACATGCACTTGCACGTAAACCGTAGCCCGGGGCCCCATGAAAGAGGTCAAAAGTCACATGCTCTCACCCCCCCCGTACAAACCCATGCACACGCCACCATTATTGGGGCCCCCACGGGAAAAGGGGCCGTGCACTCCCCACGGCTCAACACTTGAGGTAGTCAACGAGTGGACCCCCAAAAGCCGTTTCAAGAGCGAACTTAGGCTTTTCTCCCAACTACAATGGCAGCCCCGTTCTGGGGAAAAACCCCCCTTAAAGAAAAGACAAAACCCGCCCGGGACTCTTAAATTTTAGCGGCACTGAGGACCAAAGGGAAACTTACGCCACGGGGGGAAATCAAAAACTTGAAACCCGGGGAAATTTTTTTACTGGGGAATCAGCCAGGGCCCCATGCCCTTTGACCAACGGGGAGTGCCTTGGGAAGATAAAGGGCGAACTCTCCCGAAGGTTGGGTTTGGGCATTATGAGCAACGAAGCCCCCCGGGCCTACCGCCCGGTTTTTCACGGGTTTTTTCCAGAACTTTGGGCGAAGTAAACCACGTGCCTACAGTTCTAAAGCCATTTGGCCAAGGGAGAAAACACAAGGTATGATTCACGGGGTGCGCAAATTGTAGCCTGTCCAGAGAACAAAAACCACATTAAATCCCTAAAACCTTCCTCATTTCCAATAGAGAAGAGTCGAGAGGGACACAGAGTAGGGGAAAGATTCCCAAAAGTCACTGATGCGCCCCATTATCTTTTTTCCCGGAGAAAGGGAAGATAGCCCAAACCCGGGGGACCCTACTCAGACTTCACCCCAAAAACATCCCAGAGGGAAAAATGGGGATTCTTACGGGAGGGACTTTCAAATTGGCCCAGAAACACATATAGGTCGGAAAAAAGAAAGGAGTGTGAGTCACAATTCGATGAAGGGGCTAAAGGCTTAGAGGCGGAAAAGATGGCCCCGGGAAATTTCCTGGGCAAAAAAAACTCGTCTTTGGGAGAAATAAGGAATTTATGGCCCCACATCTTTAAAAAAGGGCGGTGTAAATGTGCCCAGAGGCCCTTACACCCCAAGAAAAAAGGGAGAAGAAAACAAGGATGAATGGGAAAGGGTTTGGGGGGGAAAAGAGGTTTCTCCCGGGAAGAAAGTTTTTAAAGAGGTGTGAAAAAATTTGGGACGACTGCATCAAAAAGACATTCGGGTTATTTTTAAAAGGGACAAATCAATCAGTTAGGCCCCCAAAAGGGGGAGTAAAAAAATTATTTCCAGCAGGGGGAAAAATTTATTCCCCTTTCCCGGTGGTGGGGCCCCCCTTCTTTCCCCCGAGAGAAATCTGAGACAAAACTTTTTGAAGAGAATCGAACCGAAAAAACCCCAAGACTTTAAAGAAAATAGGGCCCCGAAAGACCCACTATTCGCCTACAGAGTGCTCTGATCTTTTAAGACAAATGACAAGGTAGAAAGTTCTCCCCAAAACACCACTGCCCCCGAAAAAAAATTTTTTGGCCGACAAAACAGGGGGAAGAAAAAGGAAAAAGCGCGGGAGTTTTTGAGAAAGCATGAAAAGCTTCCCCAAGGTGGCGGGGGGGAAACCGGCCGGCTCACGGTCACCTTAAGCTACCGGGTTTAATGGAGTGAGAGAGGCCCCCTGGAATCCACTAAAAAATTTCCTAGGGAAAAACAGACCCACACTGCTAAAATCGAGTGGGGTTTTTTCTAAGGAACGTTCGAAAAATCCCCAAATGGAAAAAGCAAAACGGGAATGGAATTGGGGGCCACGATTTTGCCCCCTCCCAGGAACCCCCCAAAAAAAAAAAGGAACTTTCCCGGGGGGGCCCAAATTTAAACAACGCCAGACAAAAGGGGTACGGGACTTAAAAAATGCCTCAGTACCTTTTAAACCGGAGCAGTGCGCCTAGTTCCAACCACAAACCAAACCTACGGGCCCCAAGGGGTGCAAAAAAAAGCACCAGCTTCTCTCCCCCTAAACCCCAAAAGGGAAATTTTCAAAAGGGGCAAAGGGCGGGGGGGGGGGGGGGGAGGGGTTGACTGACAAACCCATTACCCCCTTTGTTTTCCACTAAAGGCCCCCAAAATTTTTTTCGGGTTTTAAAGGGGAGGGGAAGAACATGGGAGGGGCCCACCCGGGGCCTTAAACATCTTTCAAAAAGGTTTTTCGCCCCCTTTTGGGAAAAAAAGGAAAGCCGCCACTACAAAGGCCCTAAAAATTTTTTCCCCACGCCCAAAAAGTCGGGGGAAACCAACAAGACCTTTTTAGACAAAGCAATGGGGGAAATGATGGAAGGGGGCATAAAAGAGGTGAAGAAATGTCATCACCCGGTTCTACAGCGGGCCCATTCGCATTCCCCCCCCTTTGGGGATCCCCGCCCATTCTGGACTTGTTCCCCTCAACCCCCTTTCCTCGGGAAGGGTTTAAAATTTCCCAAAAATGGAACCCCCAGACAACATCAGGAGACCCATACACCCCACACGATTGGGGGCCCCTTCATTAGACCTGGGGATCCTACTTCCAATAATGTGGCAGAAAGGGACAGGAAATGGCTGAGATTCGAAGGGGGGGGAAATGGGTTTCCCCTAACCCGGGGACTCCCCTTTGGATTGAGCCTACCCCCTTTCGTCTTACCAAAAATGGTTTAAAAGGGGGTTGTACCCAAAACACACAAACACAAGATAGGTACATACCCATTTTGGGGACTGGTTTCTTCTGGCGGGGAAGGAGACCCGAGTGCCTCAACCAAATGACGGGCTTACCAAGGGTTACAGAAGACCTAGGCTTTGTAATCCGGTTGGCAAGGTCCGAAATCACTCCCCCAGGAATTTTCTTTTTTGGGGATGGAATTCGAAAACCAACGCTTACACGGCCCCCCCCAAACAAGGCCAGGGGGGGAGGCCCTTCTGGGACAAAATAAAATTTTCTACCCCTCCCCCTCCGTCCCCAGAGGGAAATTTTTTGCAGTATAGGCAGGGGGAGTCTCTAGCCCCCCCGTTTAAACCCTTGGGGGGGCTTCACAAAAAGGCCCCGGAAAAGGGAATGCCAGCCGAATTTTCCCCCTCAGGGGAACGTTGGAACCAGAAAACATATACAACCCTGGTTCAAGGACACAAACCAAAAGTGGGTGACCCCGATTGGCTGAAGGCATCGTCTCCCAAACAAAATCTGCCCCCGCCCGGGAACAGTGTACACGATTTATCGGAAACACGGGTTTGGGGGGGCCACAAAGAACGAACACACAGTCAGTGGGACATGGGACAGGGAATTGCAGGGGTACCTTTTCAACAGACGGAATTTGAGGCGGGGAGCCCATCCCCCAAGATGCAGGTCTGGATTTCCCCCAGGAGATTTTTGTCAAAGGGCAGACCCAAAAACACAGTGGTGTCCCCTTTATTAAAAAAAAGGGGGGCACTCATGCCCCCAATCTTCAATCAAGGGAACAGTTGTTACTTTTGGGCGCATGCCCGGGTGGAAACTGTCGGGGAACACATGCCGGGAGTGCAAAATAAAAGGGGGCCTTTGGGCCGCCCGGAAAAAGATTATCCCCACCCAAATGGGCTATAGCCCGGAGAAAATAAAGGGGTTTGGGGAAAAGGGGGGCCCAAACCCCATGTAGACCTCTTTCACAAATTCAAAGCGAGGTCCCCCCCACATCTCCCCCAGTCCCCGACCCCAGGGATGGAAATGAGCCGATGGAGTTTCAACTGGAAGGGCCTGTTTGCTTCGCTTTACCCCCCCCCTGAATCCAACCCCCCAAATGATAAAAAAGAAAGCAAAGAGGGAGGGGGCAAAACCCCCAAATTTGGGAACCCCCTTCTGGCGGGCAAAAGAGTGGTTCCCCCCCCCTAAATCAAGGCTTGCCCGAACAACCCAAAGGACCCCCGAACTACAAAACAAGCACATCAGGCAACCCAAAGGGCGGGGGTAACGCAGGGGAACGCAACAACAAAACCCAAATTCACGAGGAAATTATGCGCAAGTATTTCTCAAAAAAGGGGATGGGGAAAGGGGGCCCATCAAGCTGAAAGAAAACAAAACCTTAGCCCCCCAACCGGAGAGTTACCACCACCCTTGGGGGAAGGGGGGGAGGAAAAAGGTTTCTTAAAAAAACAAGGGCCGGGGACCCTCTCAAAAAATGTAACGCCACATTTTTCAACCCTTTTGGGAGAAATTTTCCACTCCCAAAAAAACCTTTCGGCAGGGGTTTTCCCCAAAACCCAGAAAAGCAGCCCCTTGCCCCCGGTTTTTAAGAGCCGTCAAAAAAAGGACTGACGCAAGACAAAACATTTAAGAAACTTATCCGGGGAGGGAGCGAACCCAACCAAGAAAGGGACCCAATTTTTTAAACCCCAAAAGGGGCTTAGCAGTGGGTTCCCGAAATACCCAAAGGGGAAAAAAATTTTTAAAGATAATAAAAATACTTCCTCTCAAGGAGCCCCACATTTAAAAAGGCATTTCTGGGGGGGCACTGGCGACCGGGGGGGAGAAGAGTGGGCTGAAATCACTAACCCCTTTTGGCCCTTAAAAAACGGGGGGGAAACATGCAACTAAAGGTCAAACAGCGTCCGTTCTTGCCAGAAATTTTTTGGGCCCAAAAAACCCGAAACCAGGGATTCCCCCCTACCATCCAGATTTAAAAAACCCCTCTCAAAGGGGAAAAAGATCCGGGGAAAGGGGTTTGGGTTTTTGGGGGGTTGTTTGGGCCCGTTTAAAAACCCCCCAAAGAATAAAAGCTAGATCAAGCCCAAAATTTTGATCGGGTTTTTTCCAAAGGGGACTGTTTCTCTCGTTTAACAAAAATTTAACATGGATATTCCCCGAGGCCAAAAGGGCTCCAGAAAGGTTTTTAAAAACACAATCAAAAAAGCGTATGTAGCTCTCAACCCGGGGGATTGGGGCAAAAACTCGTGCGAGTTTAAGAAAATGGAAAGGGTAGAGCACATGAGATAAGAGCATGGGGGACAACTATGGCATCGACCCCATACTGGCACCCTTATGCAAGCGGGAAAATTGGGAAAACACCTTTAAATCTTCGTAAAACCTACCTGAGGGATATCGCCCCGAGGGCTTTAAGATTGGGAAACTTGGGGACCCTGTAAAAGGTTTTCCCGGCCCCAAACAGCATCCCCGGGGGAGACACAAAGAAGGGCAAATGGGAGGGGGAAATAGGGGTAAGTTACAAATGTTTGTTATTGATTTTACCTTACCCCAATCTCCTGTTTTGGGAAGGGATAAGGAAGTTCAGGCAAAGTTTAAATTTATTCAATTAGGGCAAAAACAGCCCCCCCTTTTCCTTTCTGAAGCAGCAATATTTAATGAAATTTGGTTTTTAAAGAAATATAAATGAGGGTTTTTTTAAAAATAAACCCAGTTTTTTATTAAATATTACCATCTCATTAAAAACCCTTAAAACCCTCCCGCCGTCCCCGGGACTGTGTTCCGTAATAGCAGGGAGGTATCCTTAAAAGGGAGATTTGCCTTGGGAAAAAAAAAGTGGGCGTTGACGGGGAAAACCGGAAAAAAGGAAATGCGCAGGGGGGGGATGGGGTTTTTCTTTTTAATTTTAAGGGAACGATACAAAACATTGTCGACCATCGCGACTTTGTCCCAAGACTAAGCTATTTTAATTTAGATGGTAAGTATTTAATAATTAAAAATAGGTTTTGTTTTAAAAAAACCCCTCTTAATTTTTTTGGGGGTCAGATTTTCATTTACTGCTTTGCCCCTTTTAATTTCATTGTACGGTGTAACAAAACCTTTTTCTTTTGGGGTTTTTAAAAAAAATAAAAATACAAGTAGAATTTTAACCCCTGAAAAGGTACTTTAAAGTGAAAATTTTCCCTAGTGTAAGCGGGAAAAAGTTGAAATTCCCATATCGAAAAAACCCAACCGTGTCATAAGTTGCAAACCCCTGCCCTTTCTAACCACACCACACAACCACACACACACACACACACACACACACACACACACACACCACACACACACCACACCCCAAAACACCGTGCGGGGCGGGGTGTATGGTGGTGTGTTGTGTGTGTGTGTGGGTTTTGTGTGTGTGTGTGTGTGTTGTGTGTGTGTGTGAGTGTTTATAATAAATTTTTTCTGATTTTTCGTTTTTTCCATTTTTTTTCCCCCCTTCCCCCTTTCCCCGAGCCCCTTTTTTTCTTTTTTTCTGTTGTTTTTTTAATTTTTTGTTTTTTTTTGTTTTCTTTTGGGTTTTTAATCTTTGCCAAATCCCTTTATGGAAAATGGGGGGAAATTTTTAACCTGCCCCCTTGCATCCCCCCCCCCCCCCCCCCCACACACACACAAAATTGTTCAACCTGTTTCTGCATATTTGAGAAAAAAACGAGTTTTTTGGGGAAAACAAATTGCAGGGTAACAGTTTCTTTTTCATTAAGATAGGTAAAATTTTAAAGATTAATTTAGAAAAAAAAGGGGGGAAGGGACTGTGTGTGTGTGAGGCAATACAAAAACTTAAGTTAAAATGAAAATTTGGGAAAAGAATTGTTCGTCTAAGTATTTTTTTTTGAACCTTTTAAAAATTTAAGTTTAAAAAGGGGTTTTTTTGCCCAGTCTTGAAAAAAAAGTAACCCCTGTTGGGGGGGGGTTTTTTTTTTTCTTTTTGGGAGCCCAAAACCCTTACCCCCCTTTTTTTACGGGTTTAAAGGGTTTAAATTTGGTTTAAAATCCCCAGAAACCCCAAAATTAGGCCAAAAAAGGGGTGCCATAGCCCCAAAAAAACACTAATTCCCTGGTTTTGGTTGTGGCGGTTTTCATCGAATTCCCCCCATGAAAAAAGATAACGAATTTTCCCCCCTCATGCCTGCCAAAAAACCCTAAAATTTCTTTCACAAACGATTTCCGGCCAAATTTTTGTCCACAAAAGAATTTTGAAAACTGGTGGGGAAAGCCCTGCGAAATACTGTGTGCGGGGGGGTGTGGAAAAAGGGTCTACTTACGCAGGATTACTATGCGGGGCCGTTTTAACACGATAATGTTTTTGTAGAAACCCAAAAGTTTCCAATGCTAGTACCTATTTTCACAATTGGTTACTTAAAAGGGATCGCCACTGAAGTGAAACCCTTTTTTCCCCGCCCGCCAAACCCACACGAAATTAAAAACAGTGTGAAGGTTTGCCAAAAATGCGACCTGTATCAAGGGGGGCCAGAAACGCCGCGTAGAAACAACGGACAGGTGCAGAAAGGGATTTCCCTTCCCTTTCCCTTTCCTTTTTAAAATTCTATCTTTTTCCCAAATGATTTTTTTAATGTCCCTTTTTACCCGTTTTATGTAATGAATTTTTGTTTTTAACGTTTTTTTTGTTATTAACCAATTTTTTTTCATGATTATTATTGATATCATTTTTCAGTCAGTAATGATTTTGTTATCTTCTGAATGGCCATTGCCCATAAATAATTAAATGCACACACCACACACACACACACACACACAACACACACACACACACATGTACACAAGCACACACGCATATATGTACCACACACGCGCTCATGCGTGCATACAGGAGCGTATTCAAACAAGCTCACTGATCACACACGCATATACATATTAAACGAACATGAGCTCGCGCACACACGCACATGTACGCCCACACACACATACACACACACACACACACACACACACACACACACACACACACACACACACACACACACACACACACACTGACTGACTGACTGAAACCAATTTATTGTCAGATAAACTCATGGTTGTACTGACGAAACACACACACACACACACACACACACACACACACACACACACACACACACACACACACACACACAGACTGACTGAAACCAATTTATTATCAGATAAACTCATGGTTGTACTGACGAAACACACACACACACACACACACACACACACACACACACACACACACACACACACACACACACACACACATTGATCACAAAACCATTGCCCCACGTTAACCCCTGAGTCCCATTCCGAACTGGGAACTCATCCCGGCAAGGTTTGATTATAAATACACTGATTTGCAAAAGAACGTTAATAATAACGTCTTAGGTGCTATGGCCAAGTCACATGTTGACGATAGTTATCCTAATCACTTAAAAGTTTTTACAGACGGATCCCTATTAAATGGCAATGCTGGTTCCGGCTTTGTTATTCCTGCCTTGAAAGCAGATAAATCTTTTCATCTTGGAAAGGGGTTTTCTGTCTTTACGGCTGAACTGATAGCAATTCTAATGGCTCTGCATTATATTATTGACATTCCACGTGATTTTTCTAGAATACTTTTTTGCGTTGATTCCAAATCTGTTCTTCAAGCAATGGAATCTATTGCTGCTACCAATCGCGCCGAGATTATCACCGAATTAAAAATTCTGATCCATTTCCTTACATCTAGAGGGATAACAGTGGACTTTTGCTTGATTCCGTCACACTGTGGGATTGTAGGAAATGAATGGGCAGACAGAACTGCCCGTATGGGATCCAAACACTCTGAAAATTCTGCCTGTATCAAAATACCTTGGAGTCTTCATGAAGCCTATGGACTCTTAAAAAGAGTCTCTTTTGAGTCTTTTTATAACCTGTAAAAAGATTCAGTACTCTTTAAAATACATGCACAAGGTTCTTCACTGAGTTGCTGTTCAAGAACTCAGAAATCTACTCGTCCATCTAACTCGTCCATTCAAATTCGTAAACTGTATACAAAGACGTAGTACATGTACACAAATTTCGGAAACTGGAATCTCTCTTTTATAGGCTCAAAGTTAACGCTCTTCGTACAAAATTCCACAGAAATTTACAATGTGCTTGTGGAGCAGTCGACAGTTTCAATACTCTGCATTTTCTTTTTAACTGTTCCTATTTTAACTCATCTCTCTCCAACTTCCGACAAAAAGATTCCTTATGCATTTTCCAGAATCTTCACGCCTTTTTTACATTTGTAAATTCGTTGATGTTAAGCCCAGTTGGCTCGTTTGTATAAATATGTCCAGGTTTGTTTGTTTGTTTGTTTGTTTTGCTTTGTAATTTATCTTTTAAGTTGTTACATTTAGAACAGTATTTTCTTTTCAATTGTCAAAGTCGCACACGCACACGCACACGCACGCGCGCGCGCACACACACACGCACGCACGCACGCACGCACGCACGCACGCACGCACGCACGCACGCACGCACGCACGCACGCACGCACACACACACACACACACACACACACACACACACACACACACACACACACACACATTCGTACGTAGGCCTATACCAGCATTTTGCACACACTATTTCCATTTCTCTCATCCACTCATTTCTGCATTATTTTGTCTAATATCACTTTAAATGAACAGACGTTAAATTGAAGAACTAACACACACACACACACAACACACACACACACACACACACACACACCACACACACACATGCACACACATACATGCGCGTGCATAGACACGTGTTTACACTCATATAACCATACAAGTGGCGCAGACAATGTTAGATAGGTCTTACCAGCACATTGGGCAAATGCACAGGTCAGACGTCTGCTGAGTCGCATCTGTGAGACTCGTCTTAAATCCTTTAATCTTAGTCATTAATTTACTCATCAACTGTAAATCGTGCGCACTGTGGTCTTGTAGCTTAAAGCAGATATTATGTAGCGTATATGGGAGTAGTCCGCACGCAGTGTCACCTCTTAGATGAAACTGAAACTGAACTGAAACTTCCTGTTACGGTAAATAATAGGATAGCTTGTTTGGTTTGATATAAAGGGCAATTAACTGAGCCAGATATCCTTTCATTGCCTCCCCCTCTTTCACAATAATTGACATTTCACCAACTTAAATTTGTTATATGATGTAATAGTAGGATGAGATGGGGAACGAAAGAAGATGTTGCCAGTTGTTGAGAATTATTTCCGTTTTCTTCCAATAGACCAGATATAATTTTAGACTTTGCTTCTATTAAATAGTTCTCATATGTCATTTTAGTTTATTTGTTGTTTTTCTCCTCTTTTAATCAAAATAAACAAAACCGAGGTCAACGGAATTATGGCAAAGGCTGACAATCTCGACGAATGATGTTGCAATATATAATTGGTATATTTCATTTATCTCGACTGTTTTATTAAGCAGGAAATGTACTATTTGACAAGTAGTTTGAACAGATTTTTTTTCCAAAGATAAGGACTCTCCTCTACCAACTGGCAAGTTAAAAGAAAGCAAATTAGATTAGGGCTTATTTTGCGTTAAATGATTTCTTCACCATGAATTTGAAGGCTGGGAAAAGAAGCGGGGGACTTCTCCAAGACTTACCACATTCTCAAAGCGCCTCTATCTTGGTTGTTAAATGTTTATCATCTGTTGCATCTTTGAGTTTTAGGCTTTACCATACGTATTGAGCTGAGCGGTTCACCGAAGATTGTGAACCTTCTTGTGATTGGTGCAGACCAGTAGGGTCGTTAACCTGTTGTAGGTATCAGACGCCCCAAACCTTTTCTCAACTCTTGGTAACACTGGCTCGCAGGGTGCGTGTGTATGTGACAAGTCACGGATTAGTGACACTGTGCCAATACCAAGTCGACTGGTGGTAGCCGTTAATGGTTTCGTTTCCATTCTTGCGTCAAAACCGCACTGAATGACAGAGAGAAATCTGACTCTCTCTCTCCCTCTCTCTCTCTCTCTGTCTCCCCCTCTCTCTCTCTCTCTCTCTCTCTCTCTCTCTCTCTCTCTCTCTCTCTCTCTCTCTCTCTCTCTCTCTCTCACACACACACATACACACACACACACACACACACATACATACACACTCTCTCACTCACACACACGCACAAACACACACACGCGCGTGCTTGCGCTTGCGCGCTTCCCCTCTCTCTTTCTCCCCCTCTCTTCTTCTTCTTCTTCTTCTTCTTCTTCTCTCTCTCTCTCTCTCTCTCTCTCTCTCTCTCTCTCTCTCTCTCTCTCTCTCTCTCTCTCTTCAAGGAAACAAAAGGCACTCGGCTAGGACGTGGAAAATCATGGATGGGACAGGCAGAAGACAGTATACAGCTTGTGTGCCAGTTAGCAGAAGTCAAAGAAACCAAGGAACGGGAGAAATATCCAGACCACTTGAAGCACCTCTACCAAATTGCCATCGCAACTTGGAAGACACTGTCGAGAATGGCCAGAAGGCAAAACCAACGCAGAAATCCATATGCCGGTAGATGAGCTCTGCACAAAAGATGATGATGTGATATACACTGACGGTTCTGTCACCAAAGGTAAGTCAGGCTGGGGATACACAGTGAAGCAAAATGGCCGAACAATTCAGGAAGACAGTCGTGTGCACAGTTTAACAACTTCAAATCTAACAATGGAGGCAGAAGCAGTGACACAAGCACTCCACTGGCTTACATCCATAAGCCATTTTCAAACTCAACAAGCTATGATACTGACTGACTCCATGAACCTACTTCAGAAAGTGAACAGTGGAATGGGAAGCCTTGCTTGGAATGAACTAATGCGCAGCCTTCCATTGGAGAGACTCATATGGATGTACTGCCCTGGACATGCTGGAGTTAAAGGAAACGAGAGAGCAGACACACTGGCTGGCAGAACTGGATTACTGCTTGGCCGATCTGATGTGATAAAAAATCTGAAAAATCACTTAAGCAAACAAGAGCAAAGTCACTATACCATAGACCATCTTTCAGATCTGAACATCAAGAGAGGAAATGGCCGCACATCCAGACTTAAGGAAAGGGCAAGAAACATCACCAACCAAACAAACATTGGAATAATTTCAAGGCCAACATTGCGAAGACTCCTAGAGATTGGGCCTTTTCAATAACAGACACAAAAGATGAAACACATGTCAACTGAGATAAGACTTTGAATCTCTCAGGGTCGCCAGCGTATACTGTAGACGTGTGTGTGCGCAGGTGTGTGTTCATCAGTGGGGTGATGCCAGCATGTTAGTTAGAGTGTCCATGGACATCATGAGTGTGCAAGCGTTGGTGTGTGAGTGTGTGTGGGAGAGAGTGAGTGAGTGTATGTGTGTGTGTGTGTGTGTGTGTGTGTGTGTGTGTGTGTGTGTGTGTGTGTGTGTGTATGTGTGTGTGTGTGTGTGTGTGTGTGTGTTCATTAGTTGGGTAATGCCAGCGTGTTAGAGAGTCCACAGACGTGTGTGGAAGCGTTGGTGTGTGTGAGTGTGTGATTGTGTGTGTGTGTGTGTGTGTGTGTATGTGTGTGTGTGTGTGTGCATATGTGTGTGTGTGTGTGTGTGTGTGTGTGTGTGTGTGTTGTGTGTGTGTGTGTGGCGCGCGTGTGTGTGTGCGTGGGATGTGTTTGAGGGGGAGGCGTTGTTCTTATTGTTATGTGTATGTGTGTGTGTGTGCGCGAGTGTGCACGTGCACTTATATGCTGTATTCAATGGTCTTGTTCTTGTTCATAAGTCATCTTCTGAACATTCACGCACGCAGTCACAACACACACACACACACACACACACACACACACACACACACACACACACACACACACACACACACACACACACACACTCGCGCGCGCGCACGCACTCACACACACACACATACACACACATAGGAACGTGTGCCTTGTTGGCTTGTTGAATCTTTACCTTTTAAACGATGCAAGAGTGACTAGAATTCCAGATAATGGAAATCATAGAGCCACCTCCATTGATCTATCTTTAATATCCTCTGCTTTGGCCCATAATTGCACATGGGAACCACTTTGTGACACGCTTGGGAGTGATCATATACCCATTGTTACCACTGTCAATGATCAACAAATATCTAGCGATAGAGATGAAGATGTCATTCCTAAATACCACTATAACGTTGCTGACTGGGAAACATTTAGAGCTTTTTTATGTGCACAAAACATAGATTGCATTAAAGATGATGACATAGACATTTATTACTCAAAATTTACAGAAACAGTACTAAATGCTGCTGATTATGCCATTCCTAAATATGCAGCTCGCAAATCAGATAAACATGCAGGGAATGTATGGTGGAATTATGAATGTCAGAAAGCGGTTGACAAGAAAACAGAAGAATATAAATTATACCTACAAAATCCTGGACCAAAAACGCATGCTCCAATGAAGAAAGCAAATGTCATGAGTAATAAACGATTGCAAAAGTCAAGCGGGAATATTGGTCTAATTTCTGCACCAATGAAACACATACCCATAAAGACTTACACAGGGTGTGGAAAAAGTTTAATAAAATGAAAAATGGTGTTCATTTGCCACACTGTCCAATCAAATTTGATGGTAATGAATTACCAAGCAATTCGGAAAAGGCAGAATCATTTGTAGATATGTTTGCTGATATAATGAATGCAAGCAAACTACCAAAAAATATGAAATTTTCAGGGAAAATGAAGAAAGAAATTATGACTATCAAGATCCACAGCAGAATGATGATCTTTATGTCAATGCTCCAATTACTACACGTGAGTTGAGAGAAGCTATACTTTCCCTGACTAATAAAAGTCATCAGTAGGCATGGACGCTATTTCTAATATCTTACTTAAACATTTGCCAGACAGTTGGGTACTGTTGCTACACGACTTATTTCAAAAGTGTTGGGAACAGGGACAAAACCCTAAAATATGGAAATATTCTATCATAATACTGATTCCTAAAGAAGGAAAAACGAAAAGTAATAAGAATAATTGCAGACCTATATCATTAACTTCGCATGTAGGCAAACTTATGGAAAAGATCGTTTTAAACAGACTAATATTCTATTGTAATAAAAATAAAGTGATCCCCAAAACCAAGCCGGTTTCCGAAAGGGTAGGTCAACCATTGATCATCTTGTCAAATTGACTACACAGGTAAAGCATCAATTTGCTCGCAGAAAGAATATTCTAGCAACCTTTTTTTATATAAAAAAGGCATATGATCGTGTTTGGCATCATAAATTACTATATAAATTGAAACAAATTGGTTTGTCTGGGAACATCTACTTCTACATAAAAGACTTATTGATGAAAAGAAGCATGCAAACAAAGGTGGGAAATTCCTATTCGACTACACGCCTGCCTACAATGGGTATTCCACAAGGCTCGGTAATAGCGCCCCATCTTTTTAACATATTACTTCATGACCTACCTCAATGTTTGTCCAAAAATATCAACTTAGTGCAATATGCAGATGATATTTGCATGTAGATGAATGTGTCCATGAAAAAGAAGTCACCAAAAAGAGATATAAATTACTATAGAAAAGCTTATCAAATGGAATTAGATAAATTAAATAACTACTTGTTTGAAAATGGACTAACTCTATCAACTGAGAAAACTCATCTGGTTTTATTTAACAATGGTGCTGATCCACCCACTTTACCATCCCTCCATATTGGGTCTGATATTTTGGAATATAAACAAAGGGTAAAGTTTTTGGGGATTTATATTACTTCTAAATTAAACTGGAATTATCACATTGAATACTTGTTATCTAAAGCAAGAAAAACTTTTTTTTTAAGTTATCAGTAAGCAATACTGGAGCCAAGATGTTAGAGTACTAAAACATCTAGCGATAAGTCTTGTTCGCTCTAGGCTTACGTATGGTCAAGAAGTTTTTTTCACCGCTCCAAAATATCTATTAAACAAATTGCAAAGCGTGGATTGTAAAGCTTTTCGATTGGCCTTGGGGGTTCCTTTCCATACATCAACAATAGCGACATATAGAGAGGTAGGAGTACTTCCTCTAAATGAATGCCGTCAGCTTGCCATCGCTAAATATTTGTTAAAAGGCTCTTTAAGTGAAAACAATGTTGAAAATGAAATTGGCTTAAGATCAGATGTTGATTTCCCAAAACGAGCCAAAAACATATCATGTCTTAAAACAATAAAAACTGAAACTCTAGATACTTTTCAACAATCAGGAACAGAATTAGAAGATATAGTAAAATGTGGTAATCCATGTAGTGCTATCCCTCCATGGGAATTACAACAAGGACATTTTGACATTAATTATACTGATGCAAAGAAAAATGAGAATATAAATTTTATTGGCACAGTTGCAAATGAGCATTTATTTCTCAATTATCCAAATCATCTCAAAGTTATACCGATGGTTCGGTTCTAGAAAATCACGAAGCTGGTGCTGCTTTCACTATCCCCCACTTAAAGGTCAAAAGAGGTTTTAATATGGGAAAGCACAGATCTATATTTACAGCTGAATTAACTGCTATTTTTGTGGCTTTGCGTTATTTGCTTGATTTTCCGAAAACTGTGACTCAAATTCTTTTTTGTGTCGATTCAAAATCAGTGTTGTATGCCTTAAGCAATTCAGATTCTAGTGTGAGACAAGATTTGATCTTTGAGATTAATCATTTGGTGCATTTCCTTATTCTAAGAGGTAGTAATCTTACCTTTCTTTGGGTGCCTTCACACAGTGGAATACATTTCAATGAATCCGTAGATAAACTAGCCAAAAACTCTGCAGATTATACAAATGAAGCATATAATTTGAAAATCACATTATCTCTGAAAGAGGGTATAGCCTACTGCAGAATGCTTGCTGGAAGCATTTTAGAAAGAAACAAGAAGCTGTTAGCCACTCATCACCTGCTGACCACCAAACGAGTTTTGAAGATGTTTTTATATCTAAGTATGGTCAATTGTCTAACTTAAGGCTTTTAACTTCCCTTGCCTATAGATTCAAACTTAATGCTTTTAAGACAAAATTCACTTCCAACATCACATACGTTTGGTGGGGAAAATTTCTAATGAACATATACTTTTCCACTGTTGAAAAATGAAACCATATCTGCCTACTTTTTCGGAAAAGTCCCTGAAGGAGGTTTTAGTAAAACCCCTTTTGATTTGTGACATTGTTTTAGGACTTGTTCAGAGTACCATTTTTAGATTTCTTCAATAATTCTATTTTCACGTTTAAATATTATTATCCTGTTACCTTTAGCATTCATTTGATTTTTTAAAATGTTATTCTAGTTATGTTATAGGTTGCAATATATATTCATGTTAACATGTTTTCTTCCGACTCCCATTCTGATCCTCCTTTTTCTTTTTTTCCGTTTTTCATTTATACTTCTTCATCTTTTTCTATCTCCCTGTTTCTCTATCTCTTTATCTCCTTCAGTTGCCTGTCTATCCACCCCCTTCCCCTCCATTCCTTCTTTTCTACCTTGTATATTTATTTATTTTTGGTTGTCTAAAATCACTTATGTGTATAGACATTAAATTGAAGAACACACACACGAACGTGTGCGCGTACGTTCGCTCGCTCTTACCCACACGCATATACATATGTGTGCATGTGTACCTCCACACCGACACACGCGCGCACACCACACGCATACACATAAGCGCACAAATGCACATACGCACATGCGCACACGCCCACATACAAAGACACACACATACACACAGATAAGTACACATATAGCCTATACGCAGATACATGTGCTCACACACAAACCCACAAATTATACACACACACACACATACGCGCGCGCGCGCGCACACACACACACACACACACACACATATATGCACACGCACTTCTGCACACGCACACACCACGCGCACATACACACCACACACACACACACAACACACACACACACCACACACACACCACACACACACATAAACAAACGTGCACACATGCCTGCGCATGCGCACGCGCACACACACACAAACACACACACACACACACACACACACACATGGGCACACATCATAGACACACGTGTACACCCTTACACACACGCACACACAAAAAAGAAAAAATGGTAGGTAGGCACTCAAGGTCTAACCAGCGCGTTGGGCTAATGCGTAGGTCAGACATCCGCTGAGTCGTAGTCACGAGACCCTCTTCTTCAATTGTCTCATCTTTGTCGTTAATTCATTTATCCACCAGCTTCAGAGAATGTAAATATGTATGTTCAAGACCACCCATCTTATTTTGCACGAAAACCCCCTTTTCACATACAAATCACGTCCATCACATGTCAATTTTGGCCAAATTTAACACCTGTTTCACAAACAAAATTAACATGCAAAAATCTCTAAAATCGACGTAATTAGTACTTTTAAAACGGGGTTTTCCGTGCAGAATAATATGGGTGATCGTGAACCCGCATATTTACATTCTCTCCCATGATATAAAATCTAATGGCTTACAGTATGTTCTTCTACTTCTAACACTATTAATAAATTAGAACAAACAACTAGTCTTCCATCTTGATTAGTTATTTTTATATTTAATGAGTTTATGTCTAGGTTAATTAATTCTTTAAATTGACTGTCTCCACCAAACTTGTATAGCTGATAATCGCAAAACCCTACCTTAATTTCTGGCAGTGCTCGTAGAACTGTAGAGGGCTGCCCCATACATAAATTGCGGTCTGTTTTTAACTCTTCTAAATAGACATACAACATCGGGTACATGAGAAAATCGGCCGGTCTACTGCCTACATACTCATAAAGTCCACTTTTTAAGTGCATATGTGTTTTAATATGATATGTTTCACCACTATCATAAAAGCCTAAAATTCGAGCAAGGCTTCTAGGAAAAACGTACTCCCTTTCTTTAAGTTCTGGAAAATTCATAGCAATTATAAGATTTGCCTCATTAATTTTTAACTTAATGTTAAAATTTCTAAATGCGTCTCTTAAAGAACAAAAGTTGTAGTAGCCATCGGGTATTTTTAAATGTTTTAATAGATTGCCTTGTTCGTCCTTAACATCTACCCAGTTATTCTTAACTTTTTCAGATATGTTAATCCATTTTACTTTAAAACCAATTTCTTTAAGAGCAATCCTATAATTACCACGCCTATTGTTAATTGGGTGCGTTAAGAACACACTTTTGTTTTGTTGGTTTATATAGACGTGCATCTTTTTTATAACTATTTAAAAAACTATTTTAAAAAATGGAACCTTTTAAATATAACGAAAGTGCCGCTTACAATGTAGGGGCGTTTTATAACCCCAAATCTTTACACTTCAGCAATCTAACCATTGCAGTAGATGAATCATACGGCTTCCAAGTCAGACTTGTAAATCCACTAACTAGGTATTTAAATCCGCCAATAAATAATGATAGAGTACCATCAGCATGGTCATCCCGCCCTATGATGTTTTACCAGAATCAGCTAAATTTTGCTATTTACTGCGCAACTACTGGCTGCGGTGTTTCATATGCAAACCATTTAAACCATCCCAATCTTTTAGTAAGGTCAGTATGTAACTTTCATGTTTATTACCAGTACAGACGAATACTAACTGAACTACAAGTAGTCCTCCCAAGCGACAGCGCGTTTAATCCATTCAACAGCCCAATGGACAATAATGCATATGAAAGAATTTGCAACGAATTTAACATTGATCCTTCAACTGACTTTAGACAAAAGTTAGACCGCAATCATGGGTTAGGCACATTGTATTTGTGGGGCACAAAAAGAGAATATAATTATGACTACTGGCCTGGTCACACCTCTTTTCAACCAAACAAACAAGTTCGATTGGGATCCATAGAACAAAAACATCCTAATGCTTGGGCAACATTTATCTTAGATGAAAGTGAAGGCCTAACAATGCCAGGAGTGCAAAGACTTAATGACTCCATACGGACATACGTTTGGTGTCTATTAGGAGCACAAGCACAGACCAAGTCTAGCATAGTAGATCAATCTACAGGCTTTGACGCCAGAAAACAATTTGTAGCCAATTTAGAAGATGCTATTAACTCAGCTGTTGATTTGCCTGCAAGCATACAAAGGTATCAAGACGTTCTTTCACATGCTAGGTCAAAGGTTGACTTTGTTGTGGGTCATGGATTATACATGCTACCCTCTGACCTTAGACTGCAGATTGGCATGATACAGAATTATAACAATGAAATCCTCATAGCTGGAGATGATCAAAACTTAGGACACAATCAAGGTTTAAACACAAGGCCTGCTCCATCCATTTTTAAAAAAGTACCTAGCTCTGAAGAACCAGAAAGCGACCCACAGCCAGAAAGCGTTCCACAGCCAGAAAGCAGTCCAGAAAGCACGCCGCCTATTAATGTACCTCGCACTGACAGTCACACTAGCGAAAAGACAGCCCTTGTTGTATTTTTAACTTTTACTGGATTAGCCATACTTTATTTCACTAAAAATTAATCCAGCAGCTAGCACTCCTAACGTCCACAGATGGTCAGCCATATAACCAGCAACTTTGCCTATAGTAGACAAAACCCAACTAACAACACTGCCTATTATGCCAGGCAGAGCATCAAGCGCTTTGGTCGCTAACTTCTTTAATAAGTTTGCTAGATGATGCAATTGTTTTCTAATCCAACTTTTACCAGGTTGAGGTGTTGGAGGCGTTACTGGCCCTGTTGGCGCACCACCTGTTAAAGCATAAACAAGTGTAGAGATAGCAAACCCAACAGCTGTTAATATACTAACTATTGTAATCCCCTGTTCCCTGAACAGAGTCCTTATTCTTTCAGCTAGCGTAGTGTTTTCATAAAGTATTGTGTTTATAGTTTCTCTTATTCTGCTTGTTTGTGATGCTAACTGCGCTCTGTTAGTAGAAAGCACTTCTAACCTGGCTTTCCTTAGCAACCTTAAATCCTGTATTTTCTGCTGTATTATAACCTTTTCTTCTCGACCTAAATTGTTATCATCTGCATCAGCTAGTTTATTTTTTTCTTCTTCTATCTCTCTATCCAGCTCACTAAGTTTTGCCAAATTGTTTTCTAGTTCACCCCTTATTGACTTTAGGCGATCATTAAGCCCCAGGATTTCACGCATAGGCAATGGAGAATTGTCAATTGTTTCTAATGTTTTTCTGACTGTTTCCTCATTAAAACTCGTCTCCATTTCTGCTATTGCTTCATCTGTTCTTGGGCCTAAATCCTGAAAAGAGGTCATTTCTATTTCAGATCGTGTTGGTAGCCTTTGCACCATAGTTTGTAAACGACTAGCAGCCTCAGAGCTTAAAGCATCAATAAAGTTCAATTTCCTTTTGTCAGCTACAGGGAGTTTTCCAAGAATTGTGCTTGAGCTTAAAAACTGGGTTGAGTCTGGTTTTTTAGTAAACCGCACAAGGTCCCCTTTACTGGTTCTATAATTCAAATGGTTATCTTTATCTATCTTAAAATTGGAAACCCTAAGCGCTTCTGGTTGCTCTCGACCTATATGTCTATATAATGATTCAATTCTATCTAGCAATCGTATTTGACGTAACCTACTCCCTGACCTACTGCTGCTTCTTCAAGCTCTTCTTGCAATGAAGGACCCAGTTCTGTTTCGTCTTCTTCTTCTTCAGAAGGATAAGGCACTTCATAATCTTCATCCATATTTTTTATTTATATTCTTTTTTGTTTTATAAAAAATGAACTCATACGGTTGCGACCTCGACCCATACAGAAAAGAGAAGAAACCCCATGGCGTAAAAGGAAAAAGGCAGACTGTAATTAGTGTAAATACTCCATCAACAGTTCAGCCTGGACAAGCTTTAACAGTCAAGTTCCCTGATCTTGGCGCTGGCGATGTTATAATGCCAGGCACTGCTAAACTATCATTCAAAATAGATATTAAATCGGAAGATCCTAATGCTACTGTTGTTGCTAATTTGGGCAGGGCCATCGTTAATCGTATAGCAATTAAACTGGAGGGCGTAGAAGTTTTTGTACTAAGAGAGGCAGATATTTTTGCCCTCTATTCTGATCTATGGCTGCCTAAAAAGAAAGGAAAGAGAAAGTTTATCAGGGAATACAAGACTCAAACGGTCTCAAGCACAGGCTTAAAGCGGAGGATGCAAAGAATGATGTTAAAGATGAGGCAGTAGCAGAAGCATTTGGCAACAGATTCTGCATCCCTCTAGATTTTGAACTGTTAAAGACACATATGCCATATTACCAAGGTGCACTAAAAGAAAAACTTTCTTATGATCTGACATTTAATCCTAGCGATTCTGTTGTTCTGTCTGAAGACCCTTTAGCTAAATACACAGTTAGCGACATTTCTCTTGAGTTTGATGTTGTTACTAACCTTGAACTGGCCAGAACAATCTTAACCCAGTATAAAAGTAAAACGGTTATTTATTATGAAATGGTTATACACGCCATTACAGAAAATAGAAACAAGCGAGACACTCTTTGGAACATACATCTAAATCAGTCTCTGAAGTCTTTAAAAGGAATTTTGTTCTTGTTTACTGAAGAAACAACTCCTTTTCAGAGAGAATCAGAAGCGTTTTATAATCCAAAAATTGAGAAGGTTGACTGTGTAATAAATGGCAAGTCTGATCAGTTGTATTCAGGACGCGGACTTTTACCTCACCATCACTTTGATGAAATAAGAAAGTTGTTCGCTGGCGATAGGCAAAGGGATCCTACAGTTGATCGTGTATGTAAAAAACTTCGTCTTTATGATGTAAGACTCGAAGACTACTTAATAACCAAATATGGGTTGTGGCTGGATTTTAGATCCACATTTGACAACAGATTGTTTGGAAGTGGAGAAAGGATAGGGCAAGATGGTATAAAAATAAATATTCGCAAGAAAGCAGACGGAGACGCCCCAATAAAAATGCACATTTTTATGGTTTGTGATGCACAGTTAAACATTGAAGAAAACAGGTTAAAAGACGTGGCTTATTAAAATGTAGAAGAAATATTCTAATAAAAACAGATGGATATTTTGAAGTTTCTGCCCAAAGATCCGCACTGTTCTCTTATCTGCGGGATTACTGGGTGTGGGAAAACTGTCTTCGTACTTGATTTGTTACAAACAATATACAGGTTTCATTACGAGCACATTGTTATATTCTGCACAACCATTAAGCACAACAAGTCCTACAAAGAAAGGAAGTTTATTTGGACAGACGAGAATATATTTTTAGTCGATCCTAGCGACAAACTGAGCGACTGTTTAGAACATTACTATAGGCTATTTGAGGGAACTGAAACGCTGTTTATTATTGATGACTGTTCAGCTGAACGAGACATTGTTAAAAAAAGAAAAGCTCTGTCAAAGTTAGCCTTTAGTGGCCGCCACGCCTTAGTTTCTGTGTGGCTCTTAACTCAAAAATATAATGCTGTCTTAAAAGACTTTAGATCGCAGTTAAAATCGGTTGTATTATTTTACACTAAGGACAAAGATAGCTTTGAAGAATGTTTAAGTGAAAATTATATAATAAGGGCAAAGATGAGCTAAAAAAAATAAAAGAGCAGTTAGAAAAATCTAAACACGCTAAGCTATGCTTGCGGACTGACCCCCCAGTTCAATACGTTTGTTTATTGTAGATTGTTTATTATTAATTGCTTTTAACAATTTGTTTATTATAATTTTTATATTATAAAAAGAATGTCTGGAGGGCCAGAATCAAAAGCGCAGCTAGCTCCTAAATGCACTGCAGTAGAGCTAAAAGACCTAGCAGACACGGTTGAGTTTGATCTAGTAGGAGTGTCAGGAAATGTTTATGGATTTGAATACACAGATGATGGGGTTTACAAACGAACAGAAATTGAAGACAAAAAACGACAGCAGTATCCTACCCTAGAAGAGATAAGAAATTTAAGGGCAAACGACTTTGGCAAACATGAATACAAACTTCATAAACGAGATAATGCTTGGGCGTTGCTTCCTGAAATTGACTGGAATTTAAAGTTTGAACTATGAAGCCCCAATGTATACTATGATAAGGAAAACAATTTTAGAAAGGCTTTGAATGCAGGACCCATTCTTGTTAGCCTGGTTCCAGGAACACAACAGAAAAAGCAGATTGAAATAACTAAGCGGGGTTTCTGATTATGTGCTACAGAGAAAGCAGTCCTTAGCTGAAGGGGGGGGTGACACCGTCGGCTTGCAATTTACCCAACGCTACAGTCACTACCTAGGCAAATGACGATGATTTTCGCTTATTTATTACCCCTAGGGGGGGAGATACTAGGGGTTAGTACTCTGTAAAACTACTACAGAATGGATTTGTGTTTTTAAAAAAAACAAAAAATGCTATTTTTGTTGTTTTTCATGCTTTTTAAGGGGTTGCAAATTATTCAAGTAGCAGTGTTTTTTTTCAAGCTCACAAAAATATTTTTTTTCGTGGAGTTCTCTCCTTTTGACCGTAGTTCATTTCGGACAGTTTATCCTGGTAAATTCTCAAATGGTTTATATTCAAATATTTAAAGCGTCCTTTTCACCATTTAACTGCGTAGAGTTTATTCTTTTGTTTTGCTACATTGATTTGCAAAGAGTTTGCTTGCCATTGGATATACTTTTTATTGCAAAAGGGATCACTGGGGGGAAATAATGATTTAAAAGCCAAAACATGCGAAGTGCGCTCATTGTTATAGTGCATTTTATTAATTGCATGGAACATTTTTAGGGGATTGTGAATTGCGTACGGGAGAGGCGCGTTTCTGGGAGGCCCCGGGTAGCCAGCAGAGCACTGCCGGATTCTCCAAAATTTTGCCTTTCAGGGCAAATAAAAGTCCTTTTCAAGGGACCAATGTCTGGTCAGAGATTTTATTTTTTAAAGTCAGAGTTCTTCTCGTAGTTTTCTTCTTTAGCTCAGAGTTCATGTTAGATCTGAGTTCTCAACTAGTTTTCAAATCAGAGTTTCCAGTTCCAGTTAGTCCCTACGTTGTTTTCCTACTTTTGATTCTAGTCAAGTACGTTAATAAAAAAAAAGGGAAACTTTGTACTTCAGGACTTGATCGTTTTCTTTGAATGACTGCAACACCAAACGGACCCACCCCAAGCAGACCCAGCCTGACACGCATATCAAGCAATCAAGTAAGTGGGGAGCTACATTCTGGCGCCCAATGTGGGGCCCCAAAATTAGGTGTTGTATAGTAGGGTAGAATTCTGAACTCTGACCAGAAAAGGGGTTGCGGGCAAGCTGTTGCCAGATGAGCTGTGACAAGACGAGCTGTTTGCGGGGCAAGCTGTTGCCAGACGAGCCGTGACCAGACGAGCTGTTGCTGGGCGGGTCATGGCGTTGTGCCAGGAGATCTGCGGGACGAGCCATGCTGTGAAGGGCCATCTCACTGCGCTGGCTGTTGTCCGGGTTGGCGTGTGGACGTAAACTATCACCAAGGGGAGGTTGTGTCTTGACCGTCTTCACCAACCTCAGGGTGCATGCTGTACTTTGTTTTGTTTTTTCCTTCTCAGACCTGTTAGACTGCATCTGTTGGAGGACTGTAATTTCATTTTTGTTATCATGGCTGCCGAGGCCATTGAACAATTGCAGCAGCAGTTGAAGAACTTACAAACAAAAGTATGAGAACGATGTTAAGCAGTTGTCAGTGAGACTGGATAGGGAACGAGATGTCATGTGGAAGCCAGCCACCACCTGCCTTACCTAAATTCAAAGTATTCACAGGGCTTCCACCCGCAGCGGATATGAATGCTCTTTCAAAGATTGGCGCCGTAAAGCATTAGAAATCTCTGATGATGCCCTTGTGACTGACAAGATAAGTTATTTGCGGCGTATTTTTGAAAGGCGCAGCTAGCGAGCAGGTAAAAGGGAAAAACTACACGACTGTGAAAGACTGTTTTGAGGATCTAGAAAAACTGTTTGGGGAGCTAAGTCAGCTGAAGAACTTTTATTTGGAGGTATGCCAGTCTAGAATAGGCAGAAGCCAAAGCAAGGCAGACTTCCTGTTAACTACCTCCACCAAGTTAAAGGGATGTGCAAAAGGCAGCAGGGTTCGAGCAAGAGAACTTCACCGAGGGTGTATTATGCCTTCAAAAAGGGGACTGGGCGACGCCATGTTTGCCTTAGAACTCCGGAACAAGTTGGTTTGCCAGGTGAAGCCAAACCTCCTTTTTGTGAGCTCTACCTTTTACGTTCGACAAATAGAAGATCTCGAAGGAGGGCGACCCAAGGCGCAGGTTGGAGCACACCTGAGCGATGCACACCAAGCGATAGAGCTGAACGTATGATCCTGCCATGCCCAGATCTGCAGTTCCAAGTTGCCGCCACAATCAACAGAAAAGCAGGAAGAAGGGTTACTGCTACAAAGGGTGGGGAAGATGGACATTTTTACAGAACCTGAAACAAAAACCAGTCAACAGAAGACTGTTGTCCAGAGGGAACAGCAGCGTCGAAACAGGAGAATGAATGGAGAAGACGACAAGGACTCCCGGAACTACCTTAAACTGAAAGGGCCATCCTGAAGGGGCGTGTTTTTGGTCCAGGAATCTACACCCCCCCAGACGTGAAACTAGAAAGCGTCACCATAACCTTCTGTCTACAGCTGGGGAAGCTTTTAGAGCACGACTATTAGATTTACATCCTGTCAGATTGAACACAAATATGGTGTTGAACATTCCCCCATGCGCTATGCAGGTTGTAGAGTTAATTTGGGAAAACACTTCAGGAAGTTCCAAGGGGACAGATTTCAGTTGTACCCCGTTCGTCAGAATGGCTTCCACCTGATATAGAGATAGTTTCGGCTGAAATCAGGTCAGACATACCAGAAGCTGGACTTAGAGTACATGTGTGTGTTAAAAACTGTTCAACCACAAAACAGCGTCCATATCTAGCCATGATGTTTTAGCTGAATTTCAGTTAAGTGGGGGTAGTCATTTTGGGGCGTACACTTGAAGTTCTAATTGGTCCATCCTGTGAATCTTTGGTTCGTATCAATGATGTTGAGACAACCTGTTTAGTTGATAGTGGTTCCCAAGTTACCATTATTTCAGAAACCTTCTACAGACAGCATTTGGGGAATGTATCATTACAACAAATAGATACTGTGTTAGATATCACTGGTGCTGGTGATCAGAATGTGACTTACCTTGGCATAATTCAGGTAAACATACAGTTACACGAGATGTGAGGGGAAACTGAAAAGCCCAGTTGAGACATTACCCCTTGTGTGTCCTGACACTCGTGTGTCTGCCAGAGTACCTATTATCATAGGCACAAACACACTGCATGCACTCCAGAGATTATGTGGGCGTCCTACCTCGTGGCCTTGGCAAAATACATCACAGATTAGGTGTGAGGCAGTTTTTGCATTTCAAGAGGCATCCATGGCCGCACAAAATGGTAGATTGTGTCTGTCTTTTTGTTAAGTAATGATGTGCTGTCCCACCTCTTTCAGCTGTGGATGTTAGGGGTGTTGTGCGACAAGGACTTTCTTTTTCACTGACTAGAGATGCAGTATTGGTTCAAGAACCAACAATGGACAATTACGATGGGTTGACTATACTCAGTGGTAAGATCCTGTGAACACTCTACACGGATCAGGGTCACCCTGGTGAACAATACAGATTCAACAATTAGCGTCAAAAGAAAACAAATCATTGCTGACCTGTTCACAATCAGTCAGAATATAACTTGTCAAGTTTGTTACATAATTTGAATGAACATGTGCAAGGTGACACTGACAATGACACCAAGGACAGTGGTGAAAGTGCGACATGCAATTCAACATCAGCTGAAGTGAAATGTGATGACATGTCTGACTTTGCTTCCGGGTTACAATTTGGTGAGAATGTTGATTTGGTGTGGAAGGAAAATTTTACAAAGCGATTGTTGCCTTTGCTGATGTGTTCAATTTGCAGGAGTTTGATATAGGCAAGACAGATTTGAGCATGACATTGAGCTTACTCCAGGTCCACTATCAAAACAAAGGCCTAGACCCTTACCTCCTCAGGACCTAAAGAGGTTCGACAGCATGTCCAAAGCTTGCTGGGATGCACAGATTATCAAACCTTCAACCAGTCCGTTTGCATCACCAATAGTTCTGGTTAGGAAGCGTGACGGTTCATTGCGATGTGTGTTGATTATCGAAAGATCAATGTAAACTGTGAGAGACAGCTATGCGTTACCAAAAATTGAAGATCTCTTTTTGACACTCAGTGGAGCAAGAACTTCTGTAGTCTTGATCTGTCCAAAGCATATTACCAAATTCAACTCACGGAACGAGCCAAGAAGATTTCTGCGTTCACTACACCTTTCGGGCTGTATAAATTTGAGGGGCCCTAAGTTTTGGGTTTAGTTAATGCCCCCATGACTTTTCAGCGAATCATAGAGCGTTGTTTTGCGGTATGAATCTTGCGGATCTCTCATCTTTTTAAGATGATATTCTGGTACATGCCAAGACTCTACCTGAATTGGAGGAGCGGACAGTGAAGGTGTTGGAGAGGCTCAGAAAGTTCAAACTGAAGCTTGCCCCAAGAAAGTGTGTTTTCGGTGCTAGAGAAGTAAAGCATTTGGGCTTCTTTAAATTTCGGAAGGCAAAATTTGCCCTGATCCAGACAAGATCGCTGCGGTAGCTACGTGGCCAAAACCAACCACAGTGAGGAACTGAAGAGTCTGATTGGTTTTGCAGGATTCTATCGGCGGTTTATTCCAAACTTTTCCGCCTAGTTAAGCCTTTGAATGACCTAACCATCGGTTATATACCGCAAAAGAACAAAACAGGGAAAAAGAAGGCGGTACCCTAAAGCTTGTCGTCTGATATCACCAGTATGTGGGGTTGAGAAACAAGATGCTGCTTTTCAAGCCGTCAAAGATGCATTGACAAGCGTTTTGGGTATTAGGGCTGGCTGACAAGCGGAAACCTATTTTCCTACATACTGTGCTAGTGGTTAAGGACTAGGGGCTGTGCTGAAACCAGGAAATTGATGGGAAACAAAAGGTCATTGCATACGCCAGTCGAGGTTTGAATCGCTCTGAACAGAATTATCCCGCACACAAGCGGAATTTCTCGCTTTTAAAGTGGTCAATGTCAAAAAAGTTCCATGATTATTTAATAGGGTCGAAAGTTACCGTCTTTAAACAGATAACAATCCTCTGTGTTATGTGCTGAAAAACGCTAAGCTAGATGCTGTGAGTCTCGTTGGCTAGCTCTTGTCTTTGTATGACTTTGATTTGGTCTACAAGCAGGGTGCAGCAATGTTGATGCTGATGGGTGTCAAGGAGGCCACAAGAACCTCCAGATGAGGACAAAGAATACAAGGAGACATTGGGAAAAGTAGCTTTCTTGTTGGAAAAGGGCTCGGGAGTTTGGGGGGCAAATACCTGAAGTGGTCACACATGAGGCAGTTGTGAGATCATGAGTGCAAAAGGGGTTGGGGTGTTCAGGCTCATTGTTTCAAAAAAATCTGTCCATGGTTCCAGAATCCTGAGTGAGGGTGTTGATTCAGTCAGCTTTGTTCCCGCTATTGAGGTTATAGCGAAGGACCCCCCCAAAGCCATTCCTAGTGATATCTTAGAACCCCGAGGGAGATTTCATGTCTCTTATCCCCAAAGGATTGGCAGAGATTGCAACCCGCAAGATCACTGTATAGCAGCAGTCTGTGAGGCGTTGCGGAAACATGTTGCTCTAGACATTACAGGGCCAGAAAAACCCAAAATTTATGCCGTGAAATGAAACGTCTGGTGTTAGAGCAAGGAGTGTTTGTACAGGAAACTTGATATAGATGGGTCAGTGCGGAATCAGATCGTCGTTCCCCGTACATTGCGCCAGAGGGCCATGAAAGGTGTTCATGATGAGCTCTATCACACACATTTCGAGGACTCGATCAAAAATTTCCAGGATGAGATTCTTTTGGCCTTTTATGGCCACAGACCTTCAAAGGAGGATTAAGAGGTGTGAGCGCTGCATTTAAAATGGAGCCCGGGCACAGAAGGCACCCCTGTCCACCATTGTGACTTCTTACCCTTGAGCTGTTGTCGATAGATTATCTCACTGTAGAAGTCAAGGGACAGAAGCAGAACATTCTAGTGATTCTTGATCATTTTACCAAGTACGGCCAGGCAATCATGACCAAAGACCAGACCGCTCGGACTGTTGCAAAAGCTTTGTGGAATGAGTTCTTCTCAGTGTATGGTTTTCCTTCTCGCATATTGTCAGACCAAGGTCGTGATTTTGAGTCGAGGCTAAATTTAAAAATTGTGCTCTGTGGCAGGTATACAGAAATGTAGGACCACTCCCTATCACCCCAGTGGCAATCCAGCGAGAGATGGAAAAGGACATTGTTGGGTCTGAATTTGGAGTTTGGAGATTGATCGAAGAAGGATTGGAGGAGGCATTTGAAGTCGGTTGTAACATGCGTACAATTGTTGCATACATGGCGTACAGGATTTTCTCATACTATTTGTTTTTCGGAAGCATCCCAGGATCCCTAGACTTGGCTTTCGGGAAATTGACATTGGGAAGGGGAAAGGGAAAAGTCCTATCAGTATGTTGAAAGTCTGAAAGAGAGCTGAGGGGTGCGTACAGGAAGGCCGCAGAACAGAGGAAAAGGTCTGCCCCGAAAAAAAAGGTCCGGTATATGTAAGTTTTCATGCTGCTTCTTTGGAGGCGGGAGACAGAGTTCTTGTGAGAAATTGGACCACGCATTCAGTCCAAAGTGGATGATCGTTGGGAGGAGGGTATCTTTTTTTGTCCTGGAAAAGAGGCAAGGGGTGCCATATAGTTGTGCAGAAGAAAATGGTGAGGGACCGAAGAGAACTCTTCACCGTAATTTGTTGTTCCTGTGGGGCACTGGGATGGACCCCAGCAGCCGTTCCAAGAAAAGAAAATCAAGAGAGTGAACGGAAGAAATTGAGGAAGGTTCAGGAAAAATCTGAATTGTCTGACAGTGAGGATGAGCAGTTTCCGAATCTGCAGATCAAAGTTGAGTTGGGAGGGGCGAGGTCTGAGGGATGATGCACCAGAATTTGTTCCAGTAAACTCACAGGTGACCAAGCTGTGCCACAGGGGCCAGTCAGTCAGGATCAGGATAAGAGAGGGGGAAATGTCGCAGTCTGTCGGGATAGGTCCAGATGTTGTTGTAGACCACGCAGGGGGTCTAGAGGAACGGGGAAGATGATGCGCATATTCAGTCCAACACAGGAGGTGTGGAACCTGGAACTTCAGTGGGTGGAATCTCAGTGTTGGATATGATGATGATGAGTTTTTTTGAAGAGGAAGCTGAAGAGTTGACTGAAAGTGAATCTGAGGAGTCCCCACAAGCTGGTTTGCGTCGGTCAAGTCGGCCACATAGACCTGTGATAGTTGAATTTATGCACCAGTGTACTGGGTGGGAAATCCGTTTCATTGTGGCAAAATTTAGCGATATTCGTGCAAGATGCAAAGTCTTTTTGGGTTTGGGTCATGATACCACCACCAAGTTTGTTGCATTGTGTCATTGGGGCGGTAGCCGAACTGTCCCGCTGAGATTGAGAGTTTGTGGGAGGTCATGAAAAGGATCCAGAGGGCCCTGTGTAATTGGTTGTGGAATTATTGTTTTCCCCATTTATGTTAAAATGGGGGTTAAAAATATCCAGCAGTTTTGATGTTGGGTTGAAACTGTATTGTTAAGTTTTGAGAAAGAAGAAAAAATTATTGTTAGTTTTGACTCTGACAGTTGTCAGATTATGTAAATGATCAAAAAATGTTTTTTGTGCTTTAGTATGGGAAAGACTGAAAATGTTTTTTGTACTTTAATGTAAAATTTTTAAGGAAAAACATTTTTTTCTTTTTCCCAGTAAATGTAGTACTCTGTAAAACTACTACAGAATGGATTTGTGTTTTTAAAAAATACAGAATGCTATTTTTGTTGTTTTCATTTCTTTTTAATGGTGGGTTTCAAATTATTCAAGTACAGTGTTTTTTTCAAGCTCACAGAATATTTTCTTTCGTGGGGTTCTCTCCTTTTGAAACCCTAGTTTCATTCGACCCGTTTATCCTGGTAAATTCTCAAATGGTTTATATCAATATTTAAAGCGTCCTTTTACCCTTTACTGCGTAGGGGATATTCATTGTTTTGCTACATTGATTTGCAAAGAGTTTGCTTGCATTGGATATACTTTTTATTGCATAAGGATCACTGGTAGGGAAAATAATGATTTTCAGCCAAAACATGCGAAGTGCGCTCATTTGTTATAGTGCATTTTATTAATTGACATGGAACATTTTTAGTGGATTGTGAATTGCGTCGGGGAGAGCGCGCGTTTCTGGGGTGGCCGGGGTAGCCAGCAGAGCACTGCCGGATTCTCCAAAAAATTTTTCCTTTTAGGGCAAATAAAAATCCTTTTCAAGGGGACCAATGTCTGGTCAGAGATCTTATTCTTTAAGTCAGAGTTCTACTCGTAGTTTCTTCTTCTTTAGCTCAGAGTTCATGTTGATCTGAGTTCTCAACTAGTTTTCAAATCAAGAGTTTCCAGTTCCAGTTAGTACCTACGTTGTTTTCCTACTTTTGATTTTAGTCAAGTACGTTAAAAAAGACAAGGACATTGTACTTCAAGGACTTGATCGTTTTCTTTGAAAAGACTGCAACACCAAACGGACCACACCCAAGCAGACCCAGCCTGACACGCATATCAACAATCAAGAAGTGGGGAGCTACACTAGTTTGCAGAACATGCGTTTATTAGAGGATACAAATAAAGGCTGAAAACTTGGATGCCCCTTTTAAGTTTGTTATTGTTATTACTAAAAACGGAGATGAAATAAACACTTTTTCATCATCTGACAAGTTACTATAAAGGTTGACAAAGACAAAAAACAGTACTCGACTTTATTTTCATTAGTATGTTGATTTTATTGGGGTTTTACTCTGTTGATGAAGTGCTGACAGAAGGATTAATAAGAGATATTTTAAGATTAATTTTAAAAATAATCTTATTTAAAAATGCTGTTCAACATTTTAGGTAAAGCAAATAACTGGACTCAAAAGGAAATAAAAAGCGACTTGCATAGGATAGGGCTGCCCGAAAGAAATATTCTAAAGCTTAAATACTCTTTTTATGTTATTACGGCTCCTCAGCTGTAGCTAGCGTAAGTGCTGGGTCTGGTGTTGCTGTTTTAGGGCCACTGGGGTTGGGGCGCCAGTCTCTTTAGCATTAGGGGTCTTGGTTTAGGTTTAGGCGCCCTGTCTATGATTGTAAGTGCTGTTTTAAAAAAATTAAGTCCTAAATTACAAAAGCACACTGCCATTGTAGCCCTACATCAGCAAAAACTTTGTTCATTAAGAATTTAAAAATAAGCAAATCATTACAGGATGAAAACATTACAGACGAAGAATTTGATAAGCTTATGGCGATGTTGGGATTATAGATGACCCAAAAAATTGAACTTCAAAAGGAGTGGAGAAAGACGTTTACTTGCGACAGGTAGACACTGATGCAATTAAACAGAGCATTGAAAAACAAACACATGATCAGTTAAACCCAAAATAGGCCAAAAAATAAGTTTAACAAAAATAAAAAACTATTTTTATTGTTAACTCACTGTGTTTGGTGGGACAACTTGCAATCTTCACGAACAAAAAGATTTTTAGGGGCAGGCCTTTTAGACGTAGTAGCACCGCCAGAAGAGAGAGTCTCTCTTTAAAAAATATCGGGAGGGGTGGGTTTTCATAATTCTTTCAACTTCATATACATCTACGCTCCATATAGGATCAGTGGGTCTTAATTTTAACTCGCCTTCTGCCTCTCCAGGAGCATACAAGTATCTACTTTTTGTCCAAATGGCAAGAGTTTTTGATTTACCCTGCACATCTTCAGTAATGCTAATTTTGTTTAATTTGATCGCGTTTACTGGTCATTGTTTATGACACGTAAGACTGCTGGCAGCCTCCTAACCCATTCTGTTTTTTGCGTTCTCTATCCAATTCCTGTGATATTGATAGGTAAACAGGCGTTCAGCTAGATCTTATTAAAAATTTTCTATAAGGCTTTTCGATCAATGGTTGCCTGGGAACCCTCTTTAACTGTAACATGGTGTTTTAAAAAAAGTGGTTTACAGAACCTTTAAACTCTTTTCCATCATCAACTTTAATCATCCCAGGATACTTTAATGGACCTCGCATGTATTTTGTTGTAAAGCCACACCACAGCAGTTGAGCTTTTATCCGTTAAAGGTTCAGTGTCTTTGATCTTGAAGGGAAAGTCAACAACTGTCAGAGCATACTTAAACTTTTTTCTTCTAACTTGACATGTTGAAGATTCGCAAGTCCATCTGTGGGTGTCATTTGGAACTGAGTTAACAAATCTAGGCCTTATTATTCTTTTGGGGGCAGGGAAATATATTTGCCAAATTTCTTTTTTTTGAAAGCCAGTCTTTTGCATCTGATTCAACACTCTAGTGCTTTACTCAGTTTTTCAATGGCATCTTTTCCCTTTTCCCAAAACCCTTTAGGGGGGAAAAATATATTTTGTTTTATATTTAAATGCGTTTATTTTACACAAGAAAGTGGGGCAACAAGATAGACTGAGGTCATGCAACTGCAATAAAAGCTATCTCTGCAGTCTTCTGTTCCCCAGATGTTCATAAAAGTCAGACAGTTCTGGCGGCGGCGATGTTAGAAATTCTTTCCCGTCACTAAGTAAAACTCTTCATTGCGCCATCAAAGTCTGTAAATGTGTGTCGCATGTCTCTGTCTCTTAACTTTTTATTAATAAAGTCTAAGTGAAAAATTCGTCTTTTCATAAGCGTCTCTTGCCTTTGGGTAAATCTTCCATGCCTTGTTATGACGTTCTCTCTCTTCATCGGACCGCAATTTACTAAACATATAATTGTTCCAGAGAAGGCTAAAGCATTAAAATAGCCCTCCTACCATCAGAACCAATCCAGAATTTTTTATAAATCAAAAATTTCTAGATTAAACTTTTAACTAATTTTGGAAACC
>CM031620.1:67214474-67267686 GCA_018398815.1 Conus ventricosus | reverse complement strand
ATCCCGGTTTCATCGTGGGTATTTCAAATCGTCCCCAAATTTTTATCATGGTTAATGATTACCAGCGAACCGTTTAAAAGTGTGTATAAAAGACTCCGGCAACTTTCAATTATTTGCCGGCAAAATTTTGTTTTAGAATTCTGTAAAAAAAACACTTATTACAGATTAAAAAGAAATTTTCCATGCCTTATGAAAATATTTTAATGAATTCGAACATTTTACAAAGCTGTGAACAGACAAAAAATTTGGTGTCTCCCAAAACAGTCTATATTGTTGTTTTTTCGGGATATCCCTTATCCCCCTCAACCACCTAGAGTAAAACCCGACTCTGTCAAATCATATAAAACTTTATAAACTGATGAATATTTATTTGTTTGGGGAGAAAGTAATGTTGACCAGAATTTTTCATTCGTGCATATCTTGATTGAAAGGATATTTCCTAGTTTTCCATAATCGTTTGTTTTGGGGGTTTAGAACGATTTAAATGAAAAAATGTTTTAAAAAAATTTAGCTGAAGTTTTCCGTTAGCGTTAAATTTACTATATCCCAAATTTCCCCCAAAAAACGTACAGGCAGTACCTTTGACAGGTTTTTAAAAGCCGTACCTGTTTATAGTAAAACTTTGAAATTCCTTTTTATAAAGAAAAACTTGTACATTGCGCTTGTCATAAAAAATTTCTTTTTTTAATATAAAAAAATTCCCTTTTATGCAAAAAATCTTTCCCTAAGTATTTAAAAGTTATCACATTAAATCGTACAAAGAAATCGTTTATTTCTCTTCTAGATGATACCCCCCCCCCCCCCCCACCACCAACACACACGTCTCGCACAGAGCTGTCAACACAAAAAAAAATTTTAAATATCGCCCATAACAAAAAACAAGAAAAAGGGTGCCATGTTTTGGGTGTATAAGTGCTGTTTACAGTTAGGACTTTGAGTCTTTTGAATTTATGTCCTCGCATGAGGGTTTTTGTGATCCCCGTTCCCGAAAAAAATAAGGCTGCGAGGACGTCCGGTAAATTTAAAACTTCACTTTTTACATAACGCGGGCCCACTGTCAATCAACCTGGTCACCCAGAAAAACGATAACGGCCCTTTGGCCTCGTCAAACCCGGGCGTGCAGAAAACTCCCCCCGGTGAACGCCCTTTCCCCCCCCCCCCCCCCGGAACTACCCGGGGTAAGTCGGGGCTAGCCTCTTTTCCCCCCCGGGGGTCTTTCCGGAATAGGGGAATTACCCCCTAGGGGGAACGCCCCCCCCCCCCCCCCAGTATTACATTGTACAGGTAAAAGGCCTCAAAGACCAAATTGTTGAAAAAATATTAAAAAAATTTTATATACATTAAGTGACCAATGGTCAGTGACACTCCGAGACATGATAAAAATTTAAAAAATTCGAAATATCTGTTTAGTATAGTGGGACCCGGGGGGCCCCCCTGCCCGCCCCCATCGTCTGCATTGTACAAGGTCAAGGGATCGGGAGAGTAATTTGCAGTGAAATGATTTTGCATAAGTAGTATCAGTGGATGCCCCAATAATCTACTTTACAAGGTAACAAGCCTCAGGAAACACTAAGGGTGTTGAAAAAGTTAAAATCCCATTTCGTCTAATGAAGGGGGCAGTGGCCCGACCACTATCATCGATTTACAAACTAAGGGCCAGGTCTCAAAGGCTAAATAGCTGTAAAATATTAAAGAGGGAAACCAGGATGAAAAACAAAGGTACTTGGCACAACGCCGTGGTCACAACGAATTTTGCAAAAGCTGGTCCAAATTTGGGACTTGGTCACATTGGCCCGTAGCCGTTTTTTTTCCCCCCCCTGGGGGTACCACACACCCGAAAATTTAACCCCTCAGTAAGTAGCGCGAGAAATGTTAAAACGTATCTGTTAGTGAACCAGGGTGTGTGTGGTGGGGGGGGGGGGGGGGGGGGGGGGGGGGGGGGGGGGGGGGGGGGGGGGGGGGGGGGGGGGGGGGGGGGGGGGGTTTTTTTGGGGGGGGGGGGAAAAGGCCCAAGGAAAAACCCCCGAATAACCCTTTTCTGTTAAGGGTGGGGTGGGGGTGCAGGAAATTTTTAAATGTCCTAATGATCCTTTTTGGGGGGGGGGGGGGGGAAATCCAGGCTAGCCAAAATTACCCCCCGCGGGGTAATTCCAACTAGAGGGGGGGGGGGGGGGGGGGGGGAAGTTCTAGCTAGTCCTAGAATGAACCCCGGGGGTAAAAGCAGGCTAGCCCAGACTTACCCGAGGAAAGTTCCAGGGGGGGTAAGAACGGGTGTTACACCGGGACCGAGTGGGTCGGGGAGCGTGTGAGACGCAAACGAGCAGAGTTATGAACTGCAGACAGTCAAAAATACACGATAAAACCGAGCACACCACACCACCCACACAAAACCCACATCCCACAGTCACTCGACAGCGAGTCACAAAACCATACAGTCGATGGATGGACAGTTTTCTCCTTTCCTTACGGTTGGTTGGTAACCGTGGTAAGTTACCCCCGAACCATAAAAACAGCATGCCTGTGGAATCGGTTTCAGTGAGTCGGTCACATCGAGGCACACGCACACGCACACCACACACCACCACACACCACAGGTCCCACACATGACTGTAAGAATGTGGAAAAAAAATGTATGTATTGAAAATGACGGGAGCAATCAACATCACGTGTACATAATTAACTACAAAAATGACGGTTTAGATTGCTAAAAACTACGATATTTTTTAAAAAAAAAGACCAAAACTGGGCGATACATATCTAAGGGTGCCATCCATGTCAAGCATCATTAACAGTGAATACGGGCTTTGTTGACTGCTGCAAGAGAATGGGGCACGCCGTTGAGCATACATGACGATGATGGAGAAACGTTTTTTGGGTAGGATGGTGTCCAAAAGATGGTTTGGAGTTCTTTTGTGTCAGGAGAGCGCTTGGAATTCTTCTTTTCATTCTACCCATGGGGTTGTATGGGAGAGTCTCACGTGCCCAACAGTGTAGAGTACGGGGGTTAAACTGGCCCTCGGGGCTCTCTCGGCCCAAGACGAGTAGCACTGGCGTTCAGTCGCTTGCACCCGTCCTGAGCACCCTGTGTTCTGCCGCCTTGTCACGTGCGTGGCCAGCCAGAGAATGAGAGAATAGAATGATAAACTTTCGTAATTGCATGCCGCTACCCGTGTACCCCAAATAGTGACATGTACTGATTGGTGCACAAAAGGAATCAAAGACAAGACAACGCACTCCGGGTGAGGTGAAGGGCTCCCTCTTCGTGATACTGGTCCTCAAGGAATATGACATCTTTTTAGTATGCCGCTATGAACGACCTCCTCGCTTGTGGGACTGCTGACCTCCTCGCTTGTGGGACTGTTTTCACCTTTCATTTTATTATTTATTGAAGAATGTCACATGAACGAGAGAACGATAGCATGTGTTTCTGTAGTTACTGGTATGCATGAGTTCTACATCTTTGGACAGAAAAAACGTGACCTTGCATACATGGAGAATGGATACACTTACAATCCCATTTTTACAGCTGCTGACAAGTTGAACATTGCGTGTGAATAAGCTTCAGGGGGGGGGGGGGGGGGGGGGGGGGGGGGGGGGGGGGGGGAATATACGGCGCAAAGGCGCGTTAAGTTTTATTCCTACTGTCGCTATCGTTATCATGTAATTGATTGCCGTGCCTGCATTTTACTGTGTTGGAGCCTACTGCCAGTCCTTTTTTGTACTCCCCAGTTCTTATAGAACAGGGAGTACTTTAGAATGGGAACGAAGAAATGCTGTCTGTGTGTGTGTCCGTCCGTGGTCAAAATGTGTTCCACTCGCTCCAGACTTAGGACCGATCTTTCTGAAAATTTGTAGGTATGTTCATTATGGGCCAAAGATGATGCCCGATGTGTTATTTTACCGTTATAGCCGTTACTAACGGCTGTAACGGCCTGTAACGCTTTTTCTTCTTCATGGAATATCTCAGAAAATACTTGGCCGATCTTTGTGAAAATTAGCAGGTATGTTCATTATGGGTCATGGATGATGCCGTTTACCATTATAGTCGTTACTAACGACTGTGCCGGCCTGTAACGGTTTTTCTTCTTTATGGAATATCTCAGAAAGTACGTAGCCGATCTTCCTGAAATTTTTTTTTGGGTATGTTCATTATGGGTCACGGATGATACCCGGTCTTTTAGTGTACCGTTATAGCCGTTACTAACGGCTGTAATGGCCTGTAACGGTTTTTCTTCTTCATGGAATATCTCAGAAAGTACTTGGCCGATCTTTGTGAAAATTAGCAGTATGTTCATTATGGGTCACGGATGATGCCCAATGTTTTAGTTTACCGTTGTAGCCGTTACTAACGGCTGTAACGGCCTGTAACAGTTTTTCTTTCTTTATCGAATATCTCAGAAAGTACTTAGCCGATCTTTGTGAAAATTAGCAGATGTATTCACTATGGGTTATGGATGATGCCCGATGTTTCAGTTTCCCGTTATAGCTGTTACTAACGGCTTTTCTTTGGAATATCTCAGAAAGTACTTGGCCGATCTTTGTGAAAATTAGCAGGTATTTCATTATGGGTCATGTATGATGCCCGTTTACCATTATAGTCGTTACTAACGACTGTAACGGCCTGTAACGGTTTTTCTTCTTATGGAATATCTCAGAAAGTACTTAGCCGATATTTCTGAAAATTTATAGGCATGTTCATTATGGGTCACGAATGATACCCGGTGTTTTAGTTTACCGTTATAGCCGTTAGTAACGCTGTAACGGCCTGTAAACGGTTTTTCTTCTTCATGGAATATCTCAGAAAGTACTTGGCTGATCTTTGTGAAAATTAGCAGGTATATTCACTAGGGTTACGGATGATGCCCGATGTTTCAGTTTACCGTTACAGCCGGTACTAACGGCTATAACTGCCCCATAACGGTTTTTCTTCTCTATGGAATATCTCAGAAAGTACTTGGCGATCTTTCTGAACATTTGTAGGTATGTTCATTATAGGCGACGGATAATGCCCAACGTTTTAGTTTACGCATAACGGTTTTTTTTTTCCTTTATGGAATATCTCAGAAAGTACTTGGCTGATCTTTCTGAAAATTTGTAGGTATGTTCATTATGGTCCCGGATGATGCCCGATGTTTTAGTTTACCGTTATAGGCCGTTACTAACGGCAAAAACGGCCCATAACGGTTCTTCTTTTGTTTGGAATATCTTAAAAAGTATGTGACCGATATTTCTGAAAATTTGTAGTATGTTCATCATGGGTCACGGATGATGCCCGATGTTTAAGTTTACCGTTATAGCCGTTACTAACGGCCCATAATGGTTTTCTTCTTTATGGAAAATACTCAGAATGATCTTTGTGAAAATTTGTAAGTATGTTCATTATAGGTCACAGATGATGGCCGATGTTTACCAGAATAGCCATTACTAATGTTTATACAAGCCCAAGACGGTTTTTTATGGAATAACTCACGCGTATTCAGGATAACCTGGGAGTACGTTTTATATGCTTTGCGTCTTGTTTCTTCTTGTGTTTTGAGTTCGTTGTGGCTTACGCATGAAACATATCTTCGGCGCAATTTGTTTTTCAGTAATACTCTTACTCAAGTCAACATTCGAAATAATGTTAGGGCCATTATCTTTTCTCTTAATTCAACGGGCTGTCATAGAATTGATAGTCCGGATACGAGTTATATGGGTTACAGCGAAAACGGATGTGTTGTGTAATCAAGTTCTCAGGTGTTGCGTGCGGCGTTTATCCAGAGGACTTGAAAGTTTTCACGGTTAAAATTCTGCTCTCCAGCCCTTCCCACAAACTCCTTCGATGGAAAACAAACTATGTCGCAACACTGCGGTGAAAGGCTCTTAGCTGCTTCTGACGTGAAAAAAAAACCCATGTTGCAACACTGCGGTGAAAGGCTCTTAGCTCCTTCTGATGGGAAAAAAAACAAACTATGTTGCAACACTGCGGTGAAAGGCTCTTAGCTCCTTCTGATGGGAAAACAAACTTATGTTGCAACACTGCGTTTGAAAGGCTCTTTGCTCCTTCTGATGGGAAAACCAAACTATGTTGCAACACTGCGGTGAAAGGCTCTTAGCTCCTTCTGATGGGAAAACAAACTTATGTTGCAACACTGCGGTGAAAGGCTCTTAGCTCCTTCTGATGGGAAAACAAACTTATGTTGCAACACTGCGGTGAAAGGCTCTTAGCTCCTGATGGGAAAAAAACAAGCAAACTATGTTGCAACACTGCGGTGAAAGCTCTTAGCAACACTGCGGTGAAAGGCTTTTAGCAACACTGCGGTGAAAGGCTCTTAGCAACACTGCGGTGAAAGGCTTTTAGCAACACTGCGGTGAAAGGCTCTTAGCAACACTGCAGTGAAAGGCTCTATAGCAACACTGTGGTGAAAGGCTCTTAGCAACACTGCGGTGAAAGACTCTTTAGCTCCTTTTGATGGGAAAACAAACAACTATGTTGCAACACTGCGTGAAAGGCTCTTAGCTCCTTCTGATGGAAACAAAACAACTATGTTGCAACACTGCAGTGAAAGGCTCTTAGCAACACTGCGGTGAAAGGCTCTTAGCACAGTACAACTTCAGACAATGAAGTTCCAACCGATGTAATTCAGTCGAATATGATACATCACGTTAAAACACAATACAATGGATATTGTTACACCGTATAATGCAATACAAGGACAAAGCAGTAGAATGCAATCTGATAAAATTTATACATTAACACAAAGTACAGAACTGTTCTGTGCTGTATTGCACTGCACTGCATTTTTGCTGCGGTAATTGCATTATATCATATTGTATTTCATTGCACTGCATTTTGCTGCGGTATATTTCATTATATCATGTTGTATTGCATTGCACTGCATTTTGCTGCGGTATATTCATTATATCATGTTGTATTGCATTGCACTGCATTTTGCTGCGGTATATTTCATTATATCTGTCCAGGACGGGGGAAATCGTGATGGTATTGCTTAAGTGCACTAAGTTGATGTATTATTAGTCAGGCTTAACACACCAAGGTCATCTTTGCACTCATACACGCATATCACACTCATGCGCACACCAAGCATTCGCCTCTCTCTGGGAATGGGATGTCACGCATTCGTTTCTCTCCTAACACGACTGAGCACAAGAAATACAATTCTATGCTACTTATAATCAAACATGAAAAATCCAATTACACAGATGCACAAATCAACACATAAAAGATCAATACTTCCTAATCCCGGGTTATAATAAAGTGACTTCTTACCTGGCCAGGTTTTCACACACACAACCACGCTTTCACACCACACCACAGTTCTTGAACAAGTTTCTTCAAGTCTTCTTCAGCACTGCTTGATGGTGACGCCATTGGTTGACTGGCTCCAGGACTGGGTCTTCGTGGTCGTCTCTGGGATCTCGACGTCTCTTTAACCCACCTCTGGGTTCAATTTCAGTTTGTCTGTCTTCACCCACCTCTGGGCTTCAAACTTAGTTTTCTTCTCTTCCAGCTTGTCTTCAACGCTAAGACTTAGCTGTCTCTTCTATCTCCCAGACCACGTTTTCTCTCGACCCTCTCCTCTCTCTCTCCTCTGCCTTCTCTCTCTCCTCTCTCTCTCTCTCTCTCTCTCTCTCTCTCTCGTGGTGTTGTTCTCCCTCTCTCTCGTGGTGTTGTTCTCCCGCACGTTGTTCTCCCTCAGTTTATATAGGGATGGAAATAAAGGATTCCCCTTCGGGCCATGCCTTTGTCCATGCTGCTTCTCAAACCCCTAGTTCCCAAGTACCCTGAATTCTCCATTCGCTACATTCTCCCACACCTCAGCATTTACACACATCCCTACCTAATTGATTAGCAAACAACCACTTAGCACCAAATGGCCATCGAAATTTCCCGCCGACTTCGGGGGTCACTTAACACAGTAATTATCTTAAGGAGGGTTACGACAACATCCACGCGCATTCAACCAGCCTGACAATAGAACCAACACAGTGACCCACGGCAATACCATCCGAACGAGTCTAAGACTCCTGCTCTTCACTGACTGGTTACAAAAGAACCTCAGCGTCTAGCGCTAACTTGGAGCACCGAGGTCGTAGTGATTACATCCCTTCCCCCTTTCGCCATCGGGCAGGTCCGAACTCTCTACTAGGTGCCATCTGTCATCTGACCACTTCGTCCTCCTTGACACAGTTCGGCCGTGTGCGATGGGTAAGGCACACTGGTTAATGGGTCTATCACCTATTTGTATACTACGTACAACGTCCCTTTGCCTCAAAGCGTTTAATGCCTTTTGTGAGAGGTTTCACGCCCCTTGACAATATCATGTTGTATTGCATTGCACTGCATTTTGCTGCGGTATGTTGCATTATATCATGGTTTTAAAAGGCTGTTCACTGCAATTGGCAGATCTTCTGCGTTCTAGCCCGAGGGAAGGTTTTAAGTAACCGAAAATTTGCAATAACACAGTGTTAGTTGTTTTTACTATGCATTATATCATGTTGTATTACATTGCACTGTGTTTTCTTGTATTGCTTTGCATTGTGTGGTGCTGTTCTGTGTCGTGCTGTGTTGTATGCATTATGGTATTCAGCAGTACTTTGTGTTAATGGTTTATATTTCATACAACCATCTCATTAAATATTGCTTAGATCTTCGGACGAAGTCGCGATGGTCGACTATCGATTTGTATCGATTCTTGTAAAAAGACAACCCAGTCCCCCTCTCCTGCGCACTTCCTCTTCCGGTGTTCCATCTAGCGTCACTTTTATTTTCGCCAGCTACCGTACGGAGCTGTTTTCTACACGCGGTGGTACTATCATAAGCCCTGAACTTCATTTTTCCAGACGAACACGAGGTTTGACCAAGAACTCAGGTGAGATCGTTCCATTATGTTTCCTTGATTGTGAAGAGAAATTTTGAGGAATGGTATCCACAGATCGTGTTTGAGAATCGTCAGAGACAACTGTGGACATAACTGGTGTAGTTTTGAGTGTTGATCCAGCGACTCGGTGACAGTGTGAAACCGACCGGTCGGTCGCTCTCTTTTTCGCTGTATTCTAGTGTACCAGTAGAGCTAGTGTCACAAAAGAGTGTGTTCACAAGTTAGTCTTTTCAAAACTCCTCAGAGTATTGGTGGTTTCTCATTTGTTGTTATAGTGTCAGTTTGTTGGGTTGAAACTACAATAATGGCAGAAGGAACCATAGTAGCCACGTGGAAATCACGGACATCTTTCAGTCACTACTGGGTGTAGAGGGGTCTAGCTCGTCCATGACTCAGCCCACCAAATCTAAAGGCAAGAAGAAGAACAATCCAGAAAAGAAAATGGCTACACCTAAAGCATCAGAACCGACACGTGCCCCCACGACCGGTGCAAATGTTCTAGAAGAGTCTTCACAGGGGGCAAGGGAAATGACCAACACCTCTACAAAGAAGCACACGCCATCATCGACAACCAAATCAGGTAATATGGCGGATACACTCAATGACGACAGGTCTGATGAGGACTTTCCAGACAATAGCCAAAGTTCGAGTGTTGGTCATACTGACGTACGGGCTCAGAGAGATCCTCTGGTGAAACAGCCCTTCCAGTTGACCGGTGCCTACGAGCACCCAGACCGCAGAGTGACATGCACCTGCCAGGGTCCTATACGGTCGAAGCGCCCACCGCGTCAGCGCAAGAACAGAGTGCGTGCGTACCAATGCTCGACTGAAGCCCTAGTGCACACGCACAGGGACATGGGACAGGTCACAGTACCAGTGCGAAGCACTTGACCAGGGTACTAGTGCACTAGCACGTGACCGTAGTCCGGGCGCACTGAGAAGAGGTCAAAGTACACATGCTCTCACGCCCAGATACGATCCCAGTGCACACGCCACCATTAGTGCGGACGCACTGGAAAGGGCGCGTGCACTCTCACTGGCTCAACTACTTGAGAGTAGTCAACGAGTGGATTCACAAGCACGCTCAAGAGCGAACATTGAGGCTTTTCTCCACAACTACAATGGCAGTCCAGTTCTGCGGGATAACCTCCCTTACGACAGACAGAACACGTCCGGACTCTTCAATTATGAGCAGGCACTGAGAGCCAAGGACTTACGCCACGGAGTGATCAAGACTTGTACTCCTGGGAAGATTTACTGAGAATCACCAGCGCCCAGTGTCCTTTGACCAACAGGGGAGTGCCTTGGGAAGATCAAGCGAAACTCTCCCGAAGGCTGGGTGGGCACTATGAGCAACGAAGAGACCACGTGCCTACACGACCGGTTCACAGGGATTTCCAGAACATTCGGCGAAGTGAACCACGTGCCTACAGTTCTGAGCCAGTGTCCAAGGGAGACAACACAGAGGTGATGATTCACGGAGTGCGCTATGTAGCCTGTCCAGAGAACAACACCACATCTAAATCCCTAAATGTCCTCATTCCAATAGAGAAGAGTCGAGAGGGACACAGAGTAGAGCAAAGATTCCGAGTCACTGATCGCGACCCATTATCGGATTCGGAGCAAGAAGACTAGAACTAACCAGGGAGCCTACTCAGACTTCACACGCAAGACATCCCAGATGAATATGGTGATTCTTACGGAGAGGGACTTTCTACCTTGGGACCAGAAACTCACTATAGGTCGGAAGAAGAAGAGGAGTGTGAGTCACAATTCGATGAAGGGGCTCAAGAGCTCTTAGAGGCGGAAAAGATGGACCAGGAATCCTCGGCAGAAAAACTCGTCTTTAGGAGACATAAGGAATTTATGGCTCACATCATAGAAAAGGCGGGTGAAATGTGCCCAGAGGTCCTGACATCCCAAGAATCAAAGGAGAAGAAAACTAAGGATGAATGGGCACAGGTGTGGGGGGAAGAGGTTTCTACCAGCAAGAAAGTGTTCAAGAGGTGTGAAACAATTGACGACTGCATCAAAAAGACATTCGAGTGTTATGTTAAGGACAAATGCAATCAGTCTAGGCCCCCTAAAGGAGTGAAATTATTTCCAGCATGGGACAAATACTCACCTTTCCTGTGGATGATGGCCGCCCTCTTCGTTGCCCCGAGAGAAATCTGAGACAAAAACTTTTTGAAGAGAGATCCGACACGAGAACCCTCCAAGACTTTCAAGAAATAGGGTCCAGCAAGACGCCACTATTCGCCTACAGAGTGCTCTGACTCATATAGAGCAAATGATCAAGGTAGTAGTTCTCTCCAACACCACTGCCCCGAAACAAGGTGCAGACAGACAGTGGAAGAAGGAGGCAAGCGCAGAGTTTTTGACGCAATGCATGAAAAGCATTCACCAGGTGGCGGAGACGGCGGCGACGCTCACAGGTCACCTTCATGCTACCAGTTTAATGGAGATGAGAGAGGAAGCCCTGGAATCCACTAACATTCCTATGGAAATCAGACACACACTGCTAAAATCGAGTGTGTTTTCTAAGGAACTGTTTGAAGAATCTCAAATGGAGAAAGCAAAACGGGACATGGAATCTGAGGCCACGACTCGCTCCCTCCTCAGGTACGCCCCAGAAAGAAAAAAGGAACGTTCTCGGGGTGGTCCAATTACAACAGCCAGACGAAAAGGGTACGGGACTTCAAAAATCGCCTCAGTACCTCTTACCGGAGCAGTGCGCCTAGTTCCAACCACAAACCAACACCTACAGGCCAAGAGTGCAACAAAGCACCAGCTTCTCTACCCCTCAACCCAAAGGAAATTTTCACAAGGGCAAAGGGGGGGGGGGGGGGGGGGGGGGGGGGGGGGGGGGAGGAGGTGACTGACGAACACTACTCCTGCTTCCACTCAAGGCCCCTATGTACTCAGGTACAAGGAGTGGAAGAACATGGGAGCGTCAGCCTGGGCCTTAAACATCGTTCAGAAGGGTTTCGCCTCCTTTGGGAAAAAGGAAAGCCGACACTACAAAGAAGCCCTATATCTTTCCCACGTCCAAAGTCGAGGGAACAACAAGACCTCTTAGACGAGCAAGTAGGGGAAATGATGAAGAAAGGGGCTATAGAAGAGGTGAAGAACATGTCATCACCCGGCTTCTACAGCAGGCTATTCGCAATTCCCAAGCCCTCAGGAGGATACCGTCCCATTCTGGACTTGTCTCCCCTCAACGCCTTCCTCAGGAAGGTGAAATCAAGATGGAATCCCCAGACAACATCAGGAGATCCATACAGCCACACGTATTGGGCCACTTCATTAGACCTCAGGGATGCCTACTTCCATATAATGGTGGCAGAAAGGACAGGAAATGGCTGAGATTCGAATGGGGGGGCAAATGTTACCAGTACCGGGTACTCCCATTCGGATTGAGCCTATCACCTTTCGTCTTCACCAAAGTGGTGAAGGAGGTTGTAGCCAATACACACAAACACAAGATCAGGCTACATACCTATTTGGACGACTGGCTACTTCTGCGGAGAAGGAGACAGAGTGCCCAACCAAATGACGGTCTTACGCAAGCTTACAGAAGACCTAGGCTTTGTAATCAGGTTGGACAAGTCCGAACTCACTCCCTCCAGGAAGTTTACATATCTGGGGATGGAATTCGACACCAACGCTTACACGGTCCAACCCAGCAAGGCCAGGGTGGAGGCCCTTCTGGCACAACTAACCAATTTACTACCACATCCAGTCAGTCTCAGCCAGGAAATCTCTTTGCAGTACTAGGCAGGATGGAGTCTCTAGCCCCCCTGTTACCATTGGGGAGACTTCACAAGAGGCCCCTGCAACGGGAAGTAGCCAGCCGATTCTCCCAGGTCAGAGATCGTTGGAACCAGAAAATCAGTATACAACCCTGGTTCAAGGACACAATCCAACAGTGGCTCGACCACGATTGGCTGAAGGCATCGTCTCCAATCACTCTGCCTCCGCCTCTGGCAACAGTGTACACAGATGCATCGGAGCACGGTTGGGGAGGCCACATGAACGAACACACAGTCAGTGGACATGGGACAGGAATATGCAGGGCTACCATAATCAACAGACTGGAATTAGAGGCGGTAGCCCTATCCCTCCAAGAGCTGCAGGTCTGGATCCCGCCAGGAGAGATTTTAGTCAGGTCAGACAACAACACAGTGGTGTCTCTCATAACAAACAGGGAGGCACTCATGCCCCAATCTCTCAATCAGAGCGGAACAGTTGTTACTGTGGACGCATGCCAAGGGGTGGAATCTGTCGGCGAAACACATAGCCGGCAGTGCAAACATAATGGCGGACCTTCGAGCCGCCCGGACAAGATCATCCCTACAGAGTGGACTATAGTCAAGGAGAAACTACAGGTGGTTTGGGAAAAGTGGGCAGACCACATGTAGACCTCTTTGCGACGAAATTCAATGCGAGGCTCCCCACCTACATCTCGCCAGTCCCAGACCCACAGGCATGGAAAGTGGACGCGATGGAGTGCAACTGGAAGGCCTGTTAGCTTACGCTTACCCGCCCCTGAATCTCATCCCCCAAGTGATAGAGAAAGCAAAGAGGGAGGGAGCAAACCCATCTTGGTAACCCCCTCTGGCCGACAAAAGAGTGGTTCCCCCGCTACTCAAGGCTTGTCACGAACAACCAATGGACCTGAGACTACAAACAAGCACATCAGGCAACCAAGGTCGGGGATAACGCACGGCAACGCAGCAACACTCAACTTGCACGCATGGAAATTATGCGCAAGTACTTGCTCAAAGGAGACTGGGAAAGGCTATCAAGCTGATAGAAGCTAGTCATAGACCCTCAACCAGGAGAGTCTACCACCACCATTGGGAAGACTGGAGAAAATGGTGCATTAGAAACAAGGTCAGAGACCCTCTCAAACCATGTACACGCCACATTGTCAACCATTTGGCAGAATTTTCCACTCAAGAAACCTTTCGGCAGTCTCTCTCAAACTAGAAGAGCAGCCATTGCCTCGGTTTTAAGAGCAGCGTCAACAAAGGACGTGACGCAAGACAAAGCAGTGACAGATCTTATCAGGGGAGCAGCGAACCTAACCAAGAAGGTCACCAAGTTCTTACCCAATGGGACTTAGCAGTGGTTCTGAACTACCTCAAGGAAAGAAATTCAAAGATAATAAACTACTTCCTCTCAAGGAGCTCACATATAAAACGGCATTTCTGGTGGCACTGGCGACGGGCTGAAGAGTGTCTGAAATCACTAACCTGTCTGGCCTTAAGAACGTGGGTGGCACATGCAACTAATGGCTCAATCAGCGTCCAGTTCTTGCCAGAGTTTTTGGCCAAAAACCAGAATCCAGAGGACTCCCGCCTACCATCCAGATTAAACCTCTCTCAAGGGACATAGATCCGGAAGGTTGGATGTGGCGTTGTGCCCAGTGAAAGCGCTCAAAGAATACAGAGCTAGATCAAGCAAATTTCGATCGGTTTCACAAAGGGCACTGTTTCTCTCTCGATCAACACCTCTTACACATCGGATATCTCCAGAGCAACGGTCTCCAGATGGTTAAAGACTACAATCAAACAAGCGTATGTAGCTCTCAACCTGGAGGATGGGTCAAAATCTCGTGCGAGTCAAGAAAACCTGAAGGCTAGAGCCATGAGATAAGAGCCTGGGCGACAACTATGGCATCGACCACAACATCTCTGGCACACGTCATGCAAGCGGCGTATTGGCAATCACCTTCAGTCTTCGTAAGACACTACCTGAGGGATATCGCCCAGAGGTCTGAAGATTGGCAAGCTGAGACTACCTGTAATGGTTGCGGCCCAAGCAGCAGTCCCGCGAGACACTAAAGAAGGGCAGAATGCAGGGGAACTAGGGGTAAGTCTACAAATGTTTGTTATTGAGTGTACCTTACCCCAATCTCCTGTTTTGGAAGTATAACTGGAAGTTCAGGCAATGTTTATTGATTCAATTAGACAACACAGTCCCCCCTTTCCTTGCTGATAGTCAGCAAATATTTAATGAGATGGTTGTATGAAATATAAATGAGGTTTTTAACTAAACCTAGTTTATTAAATACTTACCATCTCATTAAACCGTTAAACCCTCCCAGCCGTCCCCGCACTGTGTTCCGTAATAGCAGGAGGTATCCTTAAGGCAGATAGCCTGGAAAATAAAAGTGACGTTAGACGGAACACCGGAGAGGAAGTGCGCAGGAGAGGGGGACTGGGTTGTCTTTTTATAAGAATCGATACAAATCGATAGTCGACCATCGCGACTTCGTCGAAGATCTAAGCAATATTTAATGAGATGGTAAGTATTTAATATAACTAGGTTTAGTTAAAAACCTCATATTAATTTTGTGGCGTCAGATTGCATTCTACTGCTTTGCCCTTGTATTGCATTGTACGGTGTAACAATCCATTGTCTTGTGTTTTAACGAAAATACAATACAAGTAGAATTCATCACTGAACAGGTACTGAAAGTGAAAATTCCGTAGTGTAAGCGGAATACGTTGAAATTCCGTATCGATAACTAACCGTGTGCATATGTAGCAAACCCATGCCTTGCTAACCACACACACACACACACACACACACACACACACACACACACACACAACACACACACTCACACACAAACACACGTGCGCGCGCGTGTATTGTGTGTGTGTGGTGTGTGTGTGTGTGTGTAGTTGTGTGTGTGTGTTGAGTGTTTATAATATATTTTCTCTGATTTTTCGTTCTCTATTTTTCTTTCCCCATTCCTCGAGCCCATTGTTTTCTTTTTTTTCGTTGTTTTGTATTGTTTGTTTTGTTTTGTTTTTCTTTTGTTTTGAATCTTTGCCAAGTCATTGATGGATAACGGGGGAATTGTTAACCTGCACTTGCATCCCCCCCCCCCCCCCACACACACACACAAAATTGTTCAACATGTGCTGCATATATGATGAAGAACGAGTTTTGTGGGAAATCAGTTGCAGGCTAACAGTTTCTTCATCATTAAGATAGGTAAATTTGAAAGATTAATCAGAAAAAAAGGGAGGGATGGGACTGTGTGTGTGTGATGGCAATACAAAAACTTAAGTTAACTGAATTGGAAATGAGATTGTTCGTCTATGTATTTGTCTGACTTTATTCAAGTTTAAAAGGCTGTGCCAGTCTTGAATAAAAGTAACTCTGTGTTAGGTTTTCTTATGGGAGCAAACGTTACCCCACTTGTTTACTGTTTAAGTTAATTGGTTTACTCTCTAGAACCTTTAGGCATGCAGTGCCATAGCAATAACATCTAATCCATGGCTATGTGTTGTGGCGTTTTCATCGAATTCCCCCTATGAACAGATAACGTATTTTTCATCATGCATGCCTAAACAACCGTAAAATTCTCTTTCACATCGATCGCCATTTTCGTCCACAATGAATTCTGAAGACTGGCTGAGGGTATGCCATGCGAAACTACTGTGTGCGTGGGGTGTGGAAAGGATCTACTTACGCAGTGCATCTACTTATGCGGAGCCGTTATTAACACGATAATGCTTTCTGCAGAAACAACAGTGCCAATGCTAGTACCATATGGCGACAAATTGGTTACTTAAAGGCATCGCCACTGAAGTGACCATTTTGCCGCGCTGCCAGCACCACACGCAACTAAGATCAGTGTGAAGGTCGCCAACATGCGACCTCGTATCAGGACGCCATGAGCTGCCGCGTAGAAACAACGGACAGGTGCAGAATGGCACTTCCTTCCTTCCTTCCTTTTGAAATTCTATCTTATCACAAGTGATTTATTTAATGTCTTATTACCAGTATTTCATGTAATGAATTTTCTGTTTCAACGTTTTGTTGTTATTATACAATTATTTTCATGATTATTATTGATATCATTTTTCAGTCAGTAATGATTTTGTTATCTCTGAATGGCCATTGCCCATAAATAATTAAATGCACACACACACACACACACACACACACACACACACACACACACATGTACACAACACACACGCATATATGTACCACACACGCGCTCATGCGTGCATACAGGAGCGTATTCAAACAAGCCACTGATCACACACGCATATACATATTAAACGAACATGAGCTCGCGCACACACGCACATGTACGCCCACACACACATACACACACACACACACACAAAACCCCACACACACCACCACAACACCACAACACACAAACACACCAACTACTACTGACTGAAACCCCTTTATTGTAGATAAACCAGGTTGACGACGAAACCACACACACCACACCACAAAACACACACACACACACAAACACACCACAACACACAAAAGACTGAAACCAATTTATATCAGAAAAATAGGGTTGTACTGACGAAAACACACCCCACACCCAACAACACACACACACACACACACACAACAAACCCACACACATTATCAAAAAACCCTTTTTCCCCACTTTTAACCCCTGAGTTCCCTTCCAAACTGGGAACTCTCCGCAAGGTTTATTATAAAACACTGATTTGCAAAAAACTTTAATAATAATTTTTGGGGCCCGGCCAGTCATTTTGACGATGTTTATCTAACATTTAAAAATTTTTTCCAGCGGATCCCATTAAATGGCAATTTTTCCGGCTTTGTTATTCTCCTTAAAAAGCAGATAAATCTTTTATTTTGGGAAAGGGTTTTCTTCTTTACGCTGAACGATACAATCTAAGGCTCGCATTATTTTATTGACATTACGTGATTTTTAGAAAAATTTTTTTGGTTATTCCAAATCTGTTCTTCAAGCAATGGAATCTTTTGCGCTACCAATCGGCCGAGATTACACCAATTAAAAATTCTGACCATTTCCTTTACATTGGGGATAACAGGGGATTTTGTTTGTTTTTCCGTCCACGGGGGATTGTGGAAATAAATTTGGGCAGACAGCTCCCGTATGGGACCCAAACATCTAAAAAATTTGCCTGTATAAAAAATCCCTTGGAGTCTTCATAAGCCGGGACTCTTAAAAAGAGTCCTTTTGATCTTTTTAAAACCTTAAAAAGATTCGTACTCTTTAAAATCATGCAAAAGGTTTTTCACTGGTTGCGTTCAAGAACTCAAAATTACTCTCCTCTAACTCCCCCATTTCAAATTCAAAAACTGTATACAAAGACTATGTACTGTCACAAATTTCGGAAAATGGAATCCCCTTTTATAGGTCAAATTAAGCTTTGTTCAAATTCCCCCAAAAACAATGTGCTTTGGGGACGACATTTTTCAATACCGCATTTTCTTTTTAAACTTTCCCATTTTAATCCTCTTTCCCCTTGCAAAAAGATTCCTTATGCATTTCCAGAATTTTCCCCCTTTTTTTATTTGAAATTGTTGTGTTAAACCCAGTTGCTCGTTTGAAAATTGTCCGGTTTTTTTTTTTTTGTTTGTTTTTCTTTGTAAATTTTTCTTTTTAAATGTTCTTTTTGAAAAAGTATTTCTTTTTAATTGCAAATCGCACAGCACAGGGACACCCCGCCGGCGCACACCCCACCCGCAGCAAAGCACGCCCCCACGCCCCGCACGCACGCCGCACGCCGCGCACGCCCCCAAAACACACCCCACACACACAACCACACACACCCCACACAAACACTTCGTAGTAGGCCTAACCGCTTTTCAACACTTTTCCCTTTCTCCTCCACTCATTTTTTGCATTTTTTTGTCTAATACACTTTTTAAAAACGCGTTAAATTGAAGAACTAACACACACACAAACACAACCCCCCACACCAACCCCAACCAACACCCACACATGCCACACTCATGCGCGGCATGACACTGTTTACACCAAAAAACCCTAAAGTGGCGCAACATTTTTTAAAAGGTCTTACCAGCACTTGGGCAATGACAGGCAGACGTCTGCTGAGTCGCATCTGTGAGCCGTCTTAAACCTTTAATCTTAGCATTTTACCATCAACTTTTAAAACGGCGCACTGTGGTCTTGGCTTAAAGCAATATTATGTAGCGTATATGGGGGGTAGTCCGCACCAGTTCACCTCTTTGTGAAATGAAACTGAACTGAAACTTCCGTTACGGAAATTAGGATAGCTTGTTTGGTTTGATTAAAGGGCAAATTAAAATGAGCCAGATACCTTTTCATTTCCTCCCCCTTTTTCCAAAAATTGACATTTCACCAAATTAAAAATTTTTAAAATGATGAATGTGGAAGAGGGGAACGAAAGAAAGGGTTCCCTTTTTTGGGAAAATTTTCCCTTTTCTTCCAATAGCCAATTAAATTTAGACTTTCTTCATTAAATAGTTCTAAGCATTTTAGTTTTTTGTTGTTTTTCTCCCCTTTTTTTTTTAAATAAACAAAACCGAGTCAAAGGAAAAATGGGAAAAGGTGACCCTTTTTTCCCACATGATGTTGCAATATAAATTTGGGATATTTCATTTTCTCGCTTTTTATTAAGGGGGAAAAGTACTATTTGACAATATTTGAAAGATTTTTTTTTCCCAAAGATAAGGGCTTCCTTACCAAATGGGAAGTTAAAAAAAAGCAAATTAAATTTGGGCTTATTTTGCGTTAAATGATTTCTTCACCATGAATTTGAAGGCTGGGAAAAGAAGCGGGGGACTTCTCCAAGACTTACCACATTCTCAAAGCGCCTCTATCTTGGTTGTTAAATGTTTATCATCTGTTGCATTTTTGAGTTTTAGGCTTTACCATACGTATTGAGCTGAGCGGTTCACCGAAGATTGTGAACCTTCTTGTGATTGGTGCAGACCAGTAGGGTCGTTAACCTGTTGTAGGTATCAGACGCCCCAAACCTTTTCTCAACTCTTGGTAACACTGGCTCGCAGGTGCGTGTGTATGTGACAAGTCACGGATTAGTGACACTGTGCCAATACCAAGTCGACTGGTGGTAGCCGTTAATGGTTTCGTTTCCATTCTTGCGTCAAAACCGCACTGAATGACAGAGAGAAATCTGACTCTCTCTCTCCCTCTCTCTCTCTCTCTGTCTCCCCCTCTCTCTCTCTCTCTCTCTCTCTCTCTCGCTCTCTCTCACTCTCTCTCTCCTCTCTCTCTCTCTCTCTCTCTCACACACACACATACACACACACACACACACACATACATACACACTCTCTCACTCACACACACGCACAAACACACACACGCGCGTGCTTGCGCTTGCGCGCTTCCCCTCTCTCTTTCTCCCCCTCTCTTCTTCTTCTTCTTCTTCTTCTTCTTCTCTCTCTCTCCTCTCTCTCTCTCTCTCCTCTCTCTCTCTCTCTCTCTCTCTCTCTCTCTCTCTCTTCAAGGAAACAAAAGGCACTCGGCTAGGACGTGGAAAATCATGGATGGGACAGGCAGAAGACAGTATACAGCTTGTGTGCCAGTTAGCAGAAGTCAAAGAAACCAAGGAACGGGAGAAATATCCAGACCACTTGAAGCACCTCTACCAAATTGCCATCGCAACTTGGAAGACACTGTCGAGAATGGCCAGAAGGCAAACCAACGCAGAAATCCATATGCGGTAGATGAGCTCTGCACAAAAGATGATGATGTGATATACACTGACGGTTCTGTCACCAAAGGTAAGTCAGGCTGGGATACACAGTGAAGCAAAATGGCCGAACAATTCAGGAAGACAGTCGTGTGCACAGTTTAACAACTTCAAATCTAACAATGGAGGCAGAAGCAGTGACACAAGCACTCCACTGGCTTACATCCATAAGCCATTTTCAAACTCAACAAGCTATGATACTGACTGACTCCATGAACCTACTTCAGAAAGTGAACAGTGGAAATGGGAAGCCTTGCTTGGAATGAACTAATGCGCAGCCTTCCATTGGAGAGACTCATATGGATGTACTGCCCTGGACATGCTGGAGTTAAAGGAAACGAGAGAGCAGACACACTGGCTGGCAGAACTGGATTACTGCTTGGCCGATCTGATGTGATAAAAAATCTGAAAAATCACTTAAGCAAACAAGAGCAAAGTCACTATACCATAGACCATCTTTCAGATCTGAACATCAAGAGAGGAAATGGCCGCACATCCAGACTTAAGGAAAGGGCAAGAAACATCACCAACCAAACAAACATTGGAATAATTTCAAGGCCAACATTGCGAAGACTCCTAGAGATTGGGCCTTTTCAATAACAGACACAAAAGATGAAACACATGTCAACTGAGATAAGACTTTGAATCTCTCAGGGTCGCCAGCGTATACTGTAGACGTGTGTGTGCGCAGGTGTGTGTTCATCAGTGGGTGATGCCAGCATGTTAGTTAGAGTGTCCATGGACATCATGAGTGTGCAAGCGTTGGTGTGTGAGTGTGTGGGAGAGAGTGAGTGAGTGTATGTGTGTGTGTGTGTGTTGTGTGTGTGTGTGTGTGTGTGTGTGTGTGTGTGTGTGTGTAGTTGTGTGTGTGTGTGTGTGTGTGTTCATTAGTTGGGTAATGCCAGCGTGTTAGAGAGTCCACAGACGTGTGTGGAAGCGTTGGTGTGTGTGAGTGTGTGATTGTGTGTGTGTGTGTGTGTGTGTGTGTATGTGTGTGTGTGTGTGTGCATATGTGTGTGTGTGTGTGTGTGTGTGTGTGTGTGTGGTGTTTGTGTGTGTGTGTGCGCGCGTGTGTGTGTGCGTGGGATGTGTTTGAGGGGGAGGCGTTGTTCTTATTGTTATGTGTATGTGTGTGTGTGTGCGCGAGTGTGCACGTGCACTTATATGCTGTAATCAATGGTCTTGTTCTTGTTCATAAGTCATCTTCTGAACATTCACGCACGCAGTCACAACACACACACACACACACACACACACACACACACACACACACACACACACACACACACACACACACACACACACACACTCGCGCGCGCGCACGCACTCACACACACACACATACACACACATAGGAACGTGTGCCTTGTTGGCTTGTTGAATCTTTACTTTAAACGATGCAAGAGTGACTAGAATTCCAGATAATGGAAATCATAGAGCCACCTCCATTGATCTATCTTTAATATCCTCTGCTTTGGCCCATAATTTGCACAGGGGAAACCCCACTTTGTAAACCGCTTGGGAGTGATAAATATACCCATTTTAAACCCCCGTCAAGGGATCCAAAACTGCGTAGAGATGAAAAAGTAATTCCTAAATACCACTATAACGTTGCGGGACTGGGAAACATTTAGAGTTTTTTTTTATGTCACAAAACATAGATTCCCTTTAAAAGATGATGACAAACATTTTTTTCCCAAAAAAATTTACAGAAAAGTATTTAAAGCGCTGATTATGCCTTCCTAAATATGCAGCTCGCAAAATAATAAACATGCGGGGAAAATTTGGGGGAATTATAAATGTCAAAAGCGGTTTGACAAGAAAACAGAAGAATATAAATTATACCAAAAAAAACCGGACCAAAAACCCCATGCTCCAAGGGAAAGAAAGAAAAAAGTCATAGAAATTTAAAAACGATTGCAAAAGTCAAGCGGGAATATTGGTCAAATTTCTGCCCCAAAGGGAAACACATACCCATAAAGACTTACACAGGGTGTGGAAAAAGTTTAAAAAAAAGGGAAAAAGGTGTTCATTTCCCCACACTGTCCAATAAAAATTTGATGGTAATAAATTACCAAGAAATTTTGGGGAAAAAAGGCCCAGAATCATTTGTAGTTATTTTTTCCCGGGAATTTTTTAATTTGAATGCAAGCAAACCCCAAAAAATTGAAATTTTCGGGGAAAAATAAAAGGAAAGAAATTTATGACTATCAAGATCCCCCAGCAGAATGATGTTTTAGTAAAACCCTCCAATTCTACACGTGAGTTGAGAGAAGCAATATTTTTCCCTGACTAAAAAAAATTCATCAGTGGGCATGGACCCTTTTTTCTAATACTTACTTAAAATTTGCCAGACAGTTGGGTCTTTTTGCTACACGACTTTTTTTCAAAAGTGTTGGGAACAGGGACAAAACCCAAAAATTAGGGAAAAATATTTTTTCAAAATATGTTTCCTAAAAAAGGAAAAAACAAAAAAGTAATAAAAATTTAATTTGCAGACCTATATCATTAACTTCGCTTTGTAGGAAAAAACTTAGGGAAAAAAGATCTTTAAAAAAACAAAAAACTAATTTTCTTTTTAATAAAAAAATAAAGTGATCCCCCAAAAAAAGGGCCGGGTTTCCGAAAGGGTAGGTCAACCATTAAACCATCTTGTCAAATTGACTACACAGGTAAAGCATAAATTTGCCGAAAGAAAGAATATTCTACCCAACCCTTTTTTTATATAAAAAAGGCTATGATCGTGTTTGGCATCATAAATTACTATATAAATTGAAACAAATTGGTTTGTCTGGGAAACCCTACTTCTACAAAAAAAGACTTTTTTGATAAAAAGAAGCATCCCAAACAAAGGTGGGAAATTTCCAAATTCGACTCCCACCCCCTTTCCTAAAATGGGAAATTCCACAAGGCTCGGTAATGGGCGCCCCATCTTTTTAACATTTTAACTTCATAAACCAAACCCTCAATGTTTGCCCAAAAAAATATAAACCCTTAGTGAAATTATGCAGTTTATATTTGCATGTAGATAAAAATGTGTCCAAAAAAAAGAAGTCACCAAAAAGAGATTTTAAATTACTTATAAAAAAGGGCTTTTTCCAAAGGGAAATTAGAAAAATTTAAATAACTACTTGTTTGAAAAGGGGACTAACTCTTCCAACGAAAAAACCCTCATCTGGTTTTTTTTTAACCAATGGTGCTGATCCACCCCTTTCCCATCCCTCCATTTTGGGGGTCTGAAATTTTGGAATATAAAACAAAGGGTAAAGTTTTTGGGTTTTATTTTATTTTCAAAATTAAAAAGGAATTATCAAAATTAAAATCTTGTTAAACAAAAAGCAAAAAAAACCCTTTTTTTTTAATTACAGTAAGCAAAACTGGACCCAAAGATTTTAAAGGTACTAAAACATCTAGCGATAGTCTTGTTCGCTCTAGGCTTACGTAGGTCAAAATTTTTTTTAAACCGGGCCCCAAAATATCTATTAAACAAATTGAAAAAGCGTGGATTGAAAGTTTTTTTCGTTTGGCCCGGGGGTTTCCTTTTTCCATACATAAACCAATAGCAAACCATATAGGAGGTAGGATTTACCCCCTCTAAATGAATGCCGTAAAGCTTCCCATCGCTAAATATTTTTTTAAAAGGCCTTTAAGTGAAAACAATTTTTTAAAAAATGAAATTTGGCTTAAGATCAGATTTGTTTTCCCAAAACGGCCAAAAAATATCATGTTTTTAAAACAATAAAAATGAAATCAAGATACTTTTCAAAAATTCAGGAACAGAATTAAAAGTTTTTGGAAAATGTGGTAATCCATGAAGTCTACCCCTTCCAGGGGAAAATTACAACAAGGACTTTTTTTGAAAATTAATTATACTGATGCAAAAAAAAATGAGAATAAAAATTTTTTATTGGCACGTTGCAAATGAGCTTTTTATTTCTAAATTTTAACCAAATCATCTCAAAGTTTAACCGATGGTTGGGGTTCTAAAAAAATCACGAAGCGGTTTTGCTGTTTTCATTTCCCCCCCAACTTAAAGGTAAAAAGAGGTTTTAAAAATTGGGAAAACCCAACGGGATCTATTTTTACGGGCTAAATTTAAACGCTATTTTTGTGGCTTTGCGTTATTTGCTTGATTTTCCAAAAACTTTTGACTAAAATTTCTTTTTTGTGTCTTTTAAAAAATCGGGAAAGCCTTAACCCCAATTTCCGTTTCTAGTGTGAAAACAAGATTTGATTTTTGAAAAATTAATTTTTTGGGTGCATTTCCTTTTTCCCAAGGGAGGTAGTAATTTTAAACCTTTTTTTGGGGTGCCTTCACACGTGGAATACTTTTCAATGAATGTAGATAAACAAAAAAAAACCGGGCGTTTTATCAAAAAAAAGCATATAATTTGAAAATCACATTTCCCCTTCTAAAAGAAGGGTTTACCCTTTCCCTGCAGAATGCTTGCGGGAAAGCATTTTAAAAAAGGAAACAAAAAAGCGGGTTGGGCCCACTCATCCCCGGGCTGCCCACCAAACGATTTTTTGAAGATGTTTTTATACTAAGTAGGGGCCCAATTGCCCTAACTTAAGGTTTTTAAAATTTTCCCTTGCCTATAATTCAAACTTAATGCTTTTAAGAAAAAATTTTCACTTCCAACATCACATAGTTTGTGGTGGGAAAATTTCTAATAAAAACATAAACTTTTCCATTTTAAAAAAATGAAACCAAAAGGGCCTATTTTTTTTGGGAAAAGTCCCTGAAGGAGGTTTTAGTAAAACCCCTTTTGAAATTTTTTTACATTGTTTTAGGACTTGTTCAAAAAGTTTCCATTTTTAGATTTTTTCAATAATTCTTTTTTTCACGTTTTTAAAAATTATTATCCTGTTACCTTTTCCCTCATTTGATTTTTTTTAAAAAGTTATTCTAGTTATTTATAGGTTGCAAAAAAATATTCATGTTAAATTTTTCTTCCCACTCCCCCCTTCTGATCCTCCCTTTTTTTTTTTTTTCCCTTTTTTTATTTTTTTACTTTTTCATCTTTTTTTTATCTCCCTGTTTCTCTATTCTTTACTCCTTCCAGTTTTCCTTTTCTATTCCCCCCCCTTCCCCTCCATTCCCTTTTTTTCCCACCTTGTATATTTTTTATTTTTGGTTGTCCCAAAATCACTTAAGGGGTATAGCAAATTTAAAAGAAGAACACAAAACACCAACGTGTGCGCGTTTCGTTCGCTCCTCTTACCCACACGCATAACATATGTGTGCTGTTTACCCCCCTCCGACCCCGCGCGCACACACCCTCCATTAAACGCACAAATGCACATACCCACATGCGCCCGCCACATACAAAGACCAAAACACATACACACAGAAAAAGTACACAAAGCCTATAAAGGGAGATACAGGGGCCCCCCACACAAACCCACAAATTTTTACCACACCACACAAAACGCGCGCGCCGCGCACAAAACACCCCACACACAAACACACATATATGCAACCCCGCACTTCTGCAAAACGCACACACACCCGACATACACACACCACACACCAAACACACACAAAACACACACCACAACACACACACAAAACAAACGTGCACACATGCCTGCGCATGCGCCCCGGGGCACACACAAAACAAACACCAAAACCACACACACCCCACACACACCATGGGGACACATCAAGACACAAAGTGTACCAACCCCCTACACACAAAGCACACACAAAAAAAAAAAATGGTTTGGGAGGCACTCAAGGTCTAACCACGCGTTTGGGGTAATGCGTTTGGTAAAAACCCTCCCCCAGTCGTAGTCACGAGGGCCCTCTTTTTTCATTTGTCTCATCTTTGTCGGTTTAATTTATTTATCCCACAGCCCTTTAGAGAAATTTAAAAATGTATGTTCAAGACCACCCCTCTTATTTTGCAAAAAAACCCCCCTTTTTACATACAAATCCGTCCATCACATTTTCAATTTTGGGGCCAAATTTTTAAAACCTGTTTTTACAAACAAAAATTTAAAATGCAAAAATCTCTAAAATCGGAAAGTAATTTTACTTTTAAAACGGGGTTTTCCGTGCAGAATAATATGGGGGATCGTGAACCCGGGATATTTACAAATTTTCTCCCATGAAAAAAATCTAATGGCTTACAGTATGTTCTTCAAATTCTAAAAACTATTAAAAATTAGAAAAAAACAACTAGTCTTCCCTCTTGAAATTTGTTATTTTTATATTTAAAGATTTATGTCTAGGTTTTTAATTCCCTTTTAAAATTTACGTCCCCACCCCAAAATTTATAGCTGTAATTTGCAAAAAACCCCCCCTTAATTTTGGCAGTGTCTAGAACTGTTTGGGGCGCCCCATACTAAATTTTCGGTCTGTTTTTTAAATCTTCTAAAAAAGACATACAAAATCGGGTACATGAAAAAATCGGCCCGGGTTTCTGCCCCCCCCCCCCCTTTCATTTTCATAAAGCCACTTTTAAGTGCATATGTGTTTTTTAATTTTGATATGTTTCACCCCTATCATAAAAAACCCAAAAAATTTGAGCAAGGGGTTCTAGGAAAAACGTACTCCCTTTCTTTTAAATTCTGGAAAATTCATAGGGAAAAAAAAAAGATTTTCCTCCCTTAATTTTTAACTTTAAAGTTAAAATTTCTAAAAGGGGGCCTCTTTAAAAAACAAAAAATTTTTAGTAAACCATCGGGGATTTTTAAATTTTTTTAATAGATTGCCCTTTTTCGTCCCCTTTAAAATCTAAACCCCGTTATTCTTAACTTTTTCAGATATGTTAAACCATTTTATTTAAAACCAATTTCTTTAAAAAGCAATCCTATAATTTCCCCGCCCATTGTTAATTGGGGGGCGTTAAGAACAACTTTTTTTTTTGTTGGTTTATATAGACTGCAAAATTTTTTTTTAAAAATTTAAAAAAAATAATTTTTAAAAAAAGGGAAACCCTTTTTAAAAAAACGAAAGTGCCGCTTACAATGTAGGGGGGTTTTATAACCCCCAAAATTTTTAACTTCACAATCTAAACCTTGAGTAGATGAAAACATACCTTCCCAAGTCAGACTTTTAAATCCCCTAATAGGGATTTTTAAAACCGCCAATTTAAATAATTGAAAGGGGTACCCTCAGCATGGTCATCCCCCCCTATGAAGTTTTTCCAGAAACCCGCTAAATTTTGTATTTACTGCGCAAAATACTGGCTGCGGTGTTTTCAAAGAAACCATTTAAAACCCTCCCAATCTTTTAGTAAGGGCAGTATTAACCCTTTTATGTTTATTACCGTACAGACGAAAACTAATGAACTAAAAAGAAAAACCCCCCCAAGCGGGCAGCGCGTTTAAACCCTTCAACAGCCCCCAAAGGACAAAATGCATATGAAAGAAATTTTCAACGAATTTAAAAATTTATTCCTTCCAAAATGACTTTAGGGCAAAAAATTAGACCCCCAAATTTATGGGTTTTGGCCCCATTGTATTTTGGGGGACAAAAAAGAGAAAAAATTATGAATACTGGGCCCGGCCCCCACCTCTTTTCAACCCAAAAAAACAAATTTGATTGGGATCCATTTGAACAAAAAAAATCCTAAAAGCTTGGGGAAAATTTTTTTAGTTAAATGAAGGCCCCCAAAAAAAAATGCCAGGGGGTGCAAAGACTTAATGACCCATACGGACATACGTTTTGGGGTCTATTAGGAGCACAAGCAAAAGACCAATTGCATAGAGATCAATCTAAGGTTTGACGCCAGAAAACAATTGTAGCCCCAAAAAAGAAGATGCCCATTTAAATCAGCTGTTGATTTGCCTGCAAACATACAAAGGTTTTCCAAACGTTCCCTTTTACAAAGCTAGGTCAAAGGTTGACTTTTTTGTGGGTCTGGATTATACATGCTACCTCTGACCTTAGACTGCAGATTGGCATGTTTACAAAATTATAACAATGAAATCCTCTAGCTGGGATGATCAAAACTTAGGACACAATAAAGGGTTTTTAAACCAAGGCCTGCTCCATCCATTTTTAAAAAAGTACCTGCTTGAAGAACCAGAAGCGACCACAGCCAGGAAAGCTTTCCCACAGCCAGAAAGCGTCCAGAAAGCCGCGCCTATTAATGTACCTCGCACTGACAGTCACACTAGCAAAAAAGACAGCCTTGTTGTATTTTTAACTTTTACTGGATTAGCCATATTTATTTCACTAAAAATTAATCCAGCAGCTAGCACTCCTAACGTCCACAGATGGTCAGCCATATAACCGCAACTTTGCCTATAGTAGACAAAACCCAACTAACAACACTGCCTATTATGCCAGGGGGCATAAAGCGCTTGGTCGCTAACTTCTTTATAAGTTTGCTAGATGATGCAATTGTTTTCTAATCCAACTTTTACCAGGTTGAGGTGTTGGAGGCGTTACTGGCCTGTTGGCGCACACCTGTTAAAGCTTTAAACAAGTGTTAGAGTAGCCAAACCCAACAGCTGTTAAATATACTAACTATTGTAATCCCCTGTTCCCTAAACCCAGAGTCCTTATTCTTTCAGCTAGCGTAGTGTTTCATAAAGATTGTGTTTATATTTTTCTTATTCTGCTTGTTTGTGATGCTAATGCGCTTTTGTTAGTAGAAAGCACTTCTAACCTGGCTTTCCTTAGCAACCTTAAATCCTGTATTTTCTGCTGTATTAAAACCCTTTTCTTCTCGACCAAAATTGTTATCATCTCCCATCAGCTAGTTTTTTTTTTTTCTTCTTCTATCTCTCTATCCAGCTCACTAAGTTTTGCCAAATTGTTTTCTAGTTCACCCTTATTGACTTTAGGCGATCATTAAGCCCGGATTTCACGCTTAGGCAATGGAGAATTTGTCAATTGTTTCTAATGTTTTTCTGACTGTTTCCTCATTAAAACTCGTCTCCATTTTGCTATTGCTTCATCTGTTCTTGGGCCTAAATCCCGGGAAAAGAGGTCATTTCTATTTCAGATCGTGTTGGAGCCTTTGCACCATAGTTTGGTAAAACGACTAGCAGCCTCAGAGCTTAAGCATCAATAAAAGTTCAATTTCCTTTTGTCAGCTACAGGGGGGTTTTCAAGATTGTGCTTGAGCTTAAAACTGGGTTGAGTCTGGTTTTTTAGTAAACCGCCAAGGTCCCCTTTACTGGTTCTATAATTCAAATGGTTATCTTTATCTATCTTAATATTGGAAACCCTAAGCGCTTCTGGTTGCTCTCGCCTATATGTCTATATAATGATTAATTCATCTAGCAATCGTATTTGACGTAACCCTTTCTCCCTGACCTACTGCTGTTCTTCAAGCTCTTCTTGCAATGAAGGCCCTTTTGTTCGTCTTCTTCTTCTTCAGAAGGATAAGGCACTTCATAATCTTCATCCATATTTTTTATTTTTTATTCTTTTTTGTTTTATAAAAAAAAGAACTCATACGGTTGCGCCTCGACCCATACAGAAAGAGAGAAAAAAACCCTGGCGTTTAAAAAGGAAAAAAGGCAGGGCTGTAATTAGTGTAAATACTCCATCAAACAGTTCAGCCTGGACAAGCTTTTTAAAAGTCAAGTTCCCTGATCTTGGCGCTGGCGATGTTATAATGCCAGGCACTGCTAAACTATCATTCAAAATAGATATTAAATCGGAAAAATCCCAATGCTTACTGTTGTTGCTAATTTGGGAGGGCCATCGTTAATTCGTATAGCAATTAAACTGGAGGGCGTAGAAGTTTTGTCTAAGAGAGGCAGATATTTTTGCCCTCTTTGATCTTTTGGCTGCCTAAAAAGAAAGGAAAGAGAAAATTTATCAGGGAAAAACAAGACTCAAAACGGTCTCAAGCACAGGCTTTTAAAACGGGGGGATTTCAAAGAATGGGTGTTAAAGATGAGGCAAATAGCAGAAGCATTTGGCAACAGATTCTGCATCCCTTAGATTTTGAATGTTAAAGACACATTTGCCATTTACCAGGTGCACTAAAAGAAAAACTTTCTTTGATCTGACATTTAATCCTAGCGATTCTGTTGTTCTGTCTGAAGCCCTTTAGCAAAAATAAATTTAGCGACATTTCTCTTGATTTTGGGTGTTGTTAAAAACCTTAAACGGGGCCAAAAACAATTTAAACCCCAGTTAAAATTTTTAAAGGGGGTTATTTTTTTGAAAGGGTTTTTTCCGCCATTACAGGAAAATAGAAAAAAAGCGGGGGACACTCTTTGGAACTTACATCAAAAATCAGTCCCCGAAGTCTTTAAAAGGAATTTTGTTCTTGTTTACTGAAGAAACAATTTCCTTTTTCGAGAGAATCAAAAAGCGTTTTATAACCCAAATTTTTTTGGGAAAAGGTTTAAATGTGTAAAAAAAGGGAAAAGTTGATCAGTTGTATTCAGGACGCGGACTTTTCCCTCACCATCCTTTGATAAAATAAGAAAGTTGTTGTGGGATAGGAAAAAGGGATCATACATTTGGGATCGTGTATGTAAAAAAATTTCTTTTGAGGGAAGACTCGTAAATATTAAAAACCCAATATGGGTTGTGGCTGGATTTTGGGATCCACATTTGAAAAAAAGATTGTTTTGGAAGGGGAGAAAGGATGGGGCCCAAGATGGTATAAAAAAATAAAAAAAAAAAATTTTCGAAAGGAAAGCAGCGGAAGGGCCCCAAAAAAAAATTGCACTTTTTTAGGGTTTTTGTGATGCCACGTTAAAATTGAAGAAAACTTTTTTTTTTAAAGACGTGGCTTTTTTAAAAGGGTAGAAGAAATATTCAAATTTTTAAAAACAGATGGTTTTTTTGAAGTTTCTCCCCCAAAGTTCCGAAATGTTCTCTTATCTGGGGGGAAAAGGGGTTTGTGGGGAAAAACTTTTTGGGTTACTTGATTTTTTAAAAAAACAATATACAGGTTTCATTCGGCACATTGTTTTTATTTCCCAAAACCCTTTTGCAAAAACAAGCCCCCTACAAAAAAAAAAGGAAAGGTTTTTTTGGGGACAAAAGAGAATATTTTTTTGTCGACCCTAGCGAAAAAACGGGAGCGACTTTTTTAAAACCCTTTTACTTTTGGTTTTTTGGGGGAAAACTGAAACGCGGGGTTTATTTTTTTTGATAAATGGTAAAGCAAAAAACCGAGACTTTTTTAAAAAAAGGGAAAAGCTTGTCAAATTTTTCCCTTTAGGGCCGCCACCCCCTTTTTTTCTGTGTGGCTCTTAATCAAAAAATTTTTAAGGGCTGTTTTAAAAAAGACTTTAGTTGGGCAGTAAAATCGGTTGTATTTTTTTTTTACACAAAGGAAAAAAAGATGCTTTTGGGGAAGGGGTTTAAGTTGGAAAATTTTTTTATATAATAAGGGGACAAAAAAAGTTTGGGCAAAAAAATTTTTAAAAGGGAGCAGTTAAAAAAATCAAACCCCCGCTAAGTTTGGGCTTGGGGGACGCCCCCCGTTAAATTTCGTTTTTTTTATTTTTGATTTTATTTTTAATTGCTTTTAAAAAATTTTTTTTATTTAATTTTTATTTTATAAAAAGTTTTGTCTGGAGGGCCAAAATTTTAAAAAAGCGCAGTTTGCCCCCCAAATGCATGCAGTAGAGCTAAAAGCCCTAGCAGCAGGGTTTTGAGTTTTGTTTTCTAGTAGGAGTGTCAGGAAATGTTTTGGTTTTGGGAATTTCACAGATGATGGGGTTACAAAACGAACAGAAATTGAAGAAAAAAAAAAAACAAACCCCCGTTTTCCTTTACCCTAGAAGGGATAAAAAATTTTAAGGGGCCCAACGACTTTGGAAAAACATGAATACAAACTTCATAAACGGGGATTTTGTTGGGCGTTGCTTCCTGAAATTGCTGGAATTTAAAGTTTGAACTATGAACCCCCAAATTTTACTATGATAAGGAAAAAAAAATTTTAAAAAGGCTTTGAATGCAGGCCCCTTTTTGTTTGTTTGGTTTCAGGAAACACAACAGAAAAAAGCAGTTTGAAATAACTAAGCGGGGTTCTGATTATGTGCTACAGAAAAAGCAGTCCTTAGCTGAATGGGGGGGGGGCCCCACCGCCCGGCTTGCTTTTCCCCAACGCTCCGCACTCCCTGGGCAAATGACGTGTTTTTTCGCTTATTTTTACCCCTTTAGGGGGGGAGTTTACTAGTGTAGTACTCTTTTTAAAAACTATTTACAGAAGGGAATTTGTTTTTTTTAAAAAATAACGAATGTATTTTTGTTTTTTTTCATGCTTTTTAAGGGGGGGTTGCAAATTTTTTCCAAGTAGCAGTGTTTTTTTAAAAACCCTCAAAAGAATATTTTTTTTCGGGGGAGTTCTTTTCCTTTTTTGACCTTTAGTTTCTTTTCGGACCCGTTTTTGGGTAAATTCTAAAATTTGGTTTTTATTCAAATATTTAAACGCCCTTTTTTCCCCTTTTAATGCGTATTTTTTTATTCATTGTTTTGTACTTGATTTGCAAAAGGTTTGTTTTGATTGGTTAATTTTTATTGCTTTAAGGGGACCCTTGGAAAGGGAAAAAAAAGTTTTAAAGGGAAAAAACATGCGAAGGGGCTCATTGTTATAGTGCTTTTTTTTAAATTGACAGGGAAACATTTTTAGTGGATTGTAAAATTGGGTTTAGGGGTGCGGGGGCGTTTCTGGGATGGGGGGGGTTTACCCAGCAGGCACTCCCGGTTTCCAAATTTTTTCCCTTTTGGGGGCAAAAAAAAAGCCCTTTTTAAAGGGGGGCCCAATGTCTGGTCAGAGATCTTATTTTTTAAGTCGGGTTTTTTCTGTATTTTCTTCTTCTTTAGCTCGGAGTTCATGTTGATCTGGTTTCAACTAGTTTTCAAATCAGAGTTTCCTTTTTCCGTTGTCCCTACGTTGTTTCCTTTTTTTGGATTCTATTTCAAGTACTTTAAAAAAAACAGGCCATTGTACTTAAAGGGGATTTGGGTCGTTTTTTTGAAGGGACTGCAACACCAAACGGACCCACCCCAAGCAGCCCCAGCCTGACACGAATATAAAGAAATTTCAAGTAAGGGGGGGGAGCTCATTTTGGCCCCCAATTTTTGGGGCCCAATTGGGGGTGTTTTTATAGTGGGAGGAATTCTGAACTCGGGCCCAAAGCAAGGGTTGCGGGAAGCTGTTCCCCGATGGCTGTGACTAAAAGGGAGCTGTTGGGGGGGCCAAGCTGTTGCCGGGACGGGGCCGTGAAAAAGACGAGCGTTGCGGGGGGGGGGGCAGGGGGCGTTTTGCCAGGAGTTCGGGGGGACAAAGCCTGCTGTGGGGCCCCATCTCACTGGGGGCTGGCTTTTTGCCCGGGTTGGCTTTTGGTGGACGTAAAAACTATAAACCAAAGGGGGGGTTTGTTCTTGCCCGGGTTTTTCCCAACCTCAGGGGCTTGCGTACTTTGTTTTGTTGTTACCTTCTCAGCCTTGGTTGGGCTGCTCCTGTTGGGGGGACTTTTAAATTTCATTTTGTTTTCTGGCTGCCGGGGGCCTTTTTGACAAATTGCAGCAGCGTTGAAGAACTTACAAACAAAGGGTTTAAAGAACGATTTTAAAGCAGTTGTCGTGAGACTGGGTGGGGAAAACGAGAGTTCTTGGGGAAGTCCACCCCCACCACCCCCTTTACAAAAAATTAAAAGTTTTCAAGGGCTTCCCCCGCAGCGGTTTATGTTTGCTCTTTCAAAGATTGGCCCCGTCAAGATTGAAATCTTTGATGTTTCCCCTTTGTGACGGGACAAGATAAGTTTTTTTGGGCGGTAGTTTAAAAGGCGCGTAGCGAGCAGGAAAAAGGGGGAAAAATACCCGACTTTTGAAAGACTTGTGAGGATCTAAAAAAAACTTTTTGGGGGATTTTTAAAGTCAGCGGGAAAAACTATATTTGGGGGTTTTTGCCAGTTTTAGAATAGGCGAACCCAAAGAAAAGGCAAAATTCTTTTTTAACTACCCCCACCAAGATAAAGGATGTGCAAAAGGCGCGGGGTTTCGGGAAAAAGGGAATTCATCGCAGGGTGTATTATCCCTTTTCCAAAGGGCTGGGCGAGGGCCTGTTTGCCTTAGAACTCCGGAACAATTTTGGTTTCCGGGTTGAAGCCAAACCCCCTTTTTTTGTGAGTCTTCCTTTTATTTGGGAAAATAGAAGATCTCAAAGGGAGGGCAAACCCAAGGCGAATTTTGGAGCACCCCTGAGGGGATGCAACCAGAGCAAATAGAGCTGAACGTACTGACCCTGCCATGCCCAGATCTGCAGTTCCAGATGCCCCCAGCAATCAAAAAAAAGCGGGGAAGAAGGGTTACTTTTAAAAATTGGGGGGGAAGATGGACTTTTTACGAACCTTTTACAAAACCAGTCAACAGAAGACTTGGGGGTCCAGGGGGAAAAACAGCGCGTCGACAACGGGAAAATTGAATGGAAAAAGCGAAAAAGGGACCCCCGGGAAATTTAACCTTTTTTAAAAGGGAAAGGGCCATCCTGAAGGGGCGTGTGTTGGCCCGGTTTTTCTACACCCCCGGGACGTTTAAAAAACTGGAAAGGGCGTCACCATAACTTCTGTTTTCAGTGGGGAAAGCTTTTGAGCAGGGAAACATTAGTTTTAAACCTCCTGTCAGATTAAAAACACAAATATGGTGTTAAAACTTTTCACCCATGCGCTATGCAGGTTGAAAGGATTTTAAGGGGAAACACTTCAGGAATTTTCCAAAGGGGAAAGTTTTTCCAGGGGTTCCCATTTTCGTCGAATGGCTTCCACCTGATTTTGAGAAGTTTCGGCTAAAAATCGGTCAGACATACCAAAAAGCGGGGTTAGGAAATTGGGTGTGTTAAAAACTTTTTCAACCACAAAAAACAGCGTCCTTTCTGCCATGTTGTTTTAGCTAAATTTTCATTTTTGGGGGGGTTGGGGGTCATGTTGGGGGGACCTTAAAGTTCTAATTGGGCCCCAACCTGTGAATTTTTTGGGTTTGTATAAATGATTTTTGGGACCCCTGTTTAGTTGTTAGGGGTTTCCCCAATTTTCCATTATTTCAAAAACCTTTTAAAAAGCGCTTTTGGGGAAGGTATTTTTAAAAACAAATAGATACTGTGTTAAAACCCACTGGGGCTGGTGATCAGTTTGGGGTTTTTCCTTTTGGAAATTAATTTTCAGGAAAAATTTTTAATTTTTACCGAGATGGGAGTGGAGGGAAAAGGCATTTTTGAGACTTTTGCCCTTGTGTGCCCTGACACTCGTGGGGTCTGCCAGAGTCCTATTTTATGGAAAAAACCCCACTGCATGCACCCGATTTTGTGGGGTCCTCCCTCGTGGCCTTGGGAAAAATTTACATCCAGTTTTGGGTGAGGCGTTTTTGCATTTAAAGAGGAAATCTTTTGGCCGCAAAAAAGGGGTTTTTTGTGTCCTGTACGTTTGTTTTTAAGAAATTTTTGTGTCGGTACCCTCATTCGCTGTGGTTTTTTGGGGTGTGTGGGGAAAAGGGCCCTTTTGGGTTTCAGACGGAGATGCGTTTTTGGTTAAAAAAAAAACCCAATGGCCCAATTTAAACCGATGGGTTAAATATTTTCAGTGGTAAGGAATTCCTGTAAACATTTAAACCAGGGGTTCGGGGTTTCCCCTGGTGAAAAAACCAGATTCAACAATTAGCGTCAAAAGAAAACAATCATTGAGACCTGTTCAAAATTTCGGTCGGAAAATTTTTAAACTTGTCAAGTTTGTTCTTTTTTAAATTAAACATGTGCAGGTGCCCACTGACAATGAACCAAGGGGGGTTTAAAAAGTGCGACAGGGAAATTTCCCAAACATCGTGAAGTGAAAGGGTGTTGACATGTCGGGATTTGCTTCCGTTACAATTTGGTGAGAATGTGGATTTGGTGTGGAGGAAAATTTTTTTACAAAGTTTTTGTTGTCCTTTGCTGATGTGTTAAATTTGCAGGGTTTGATTTAGGCAAGAAAATTTTTGGGCTTGACTTAAAGCTTACTCCAGGTCCACCTATCAGACAACCCCTTTGCCCCTTCCCTCCCGGAAAATGGAAGGGGTTGGGACGGGCATGCCCAAAAAGCTTGCTAGATGCCGATTATAAACCTTAAAACCGTCCGTTTGCATCACCAATAGTTTGGTTAGGAAGGGCGGGGACGGTTCTTTGCGCTTTGTGTGTTGATTTTCGAAGTTCAAGGGGAGAAAACTGTGGGGAGACAGCAATGCTTTAAACCAAAAATTAAAGATCTTTTTTTTGGCCCATTTCAGTGGAGAAAGAAATTCTGTAGTCTTGATTGTAAAAAGCATTTTTCCCAAATTCAACTCACGGAACGAGCCAAGAAGATTTCTGCGTTTATACCCTTTCGGGGTGTTTGAATTTGAGCGGCCTTTAAATTTTTGGGTTTTGTTAATGCTCCCTTTTACTTTTCAGGGAACTTTAGAGCTTTTTTTTGCGGATATGAAACTTCGGATTCATCTTTTTCTTAGATGTTTTTCTGGGTTTGCCCCAAGGCTTACCTGGGTTTTGGAAAGGGGGGGCAGTGAAGGTGTTGGGGGGAGGTCTGAAAGTTCAAAATGAAACTTGGGCCCAAAACCCCAAATGTGTTTTTTGGTGCTTTGGAAAAAGGGGAAAAGCATTTGGGTTCCTTATTTTTGGAAGGGGAAAATTTTTCCCGATTTCCCGACAAGATCGCTGCGGTTTGCTTCGTGGCCAAAAAACCCAAACCCAGTGGGGAATGAAGAAATTGATTGGTTTTTCGGTTCTTCGGCGGTTTTTTCCAAAAATTTTTTCCCGCCTGTTTGCCTTTTTAAAGGGCCTAACCATCGGGTTTTTTACCCCCAAAAAAAACAAAAACCCGGGAAAAAGAAGCCGGGTTCCCCCCCCCCTTTTTCGTTTTGATATCACCCGTTTTTGGGGGTGAGAAACAAAATTTCGCTTTTTAAGCGTAAAAGGGTGCATTGACAAGCGATTTGGTATTAGGGTGGCTGGGCAAGCGGAAACCCTTTTTTCCTACTTTTGTTTCTTTGTGGTTTACTAGGGGGGGCTGTGCTGTACCCGGAAATTGATGGGAAAAAAGGTCATTGCATAGCCGTCGAGGTTTAATTTTGCTTGAAAAAGAATTTCCCGCACCCAAACGGAATTTCTCGCGTTAAAATGGTCAATGTCAGAAAAGTTCCCTGATTATTTAATAGGGGTTTGAAAGTTTAAACCCTTTGTTACGATTTTCAATCCCCCCGTGTTATGTGCTGAAAAAACGCTAAGCTGATGTGTGGGGTCTTTGTTTTGGGTAGCTTTCAAATTTTTTTGTTGCTTTGATTTGGTCTACAAGCCGGGTTTGCAGCCCCATTTTTTGATTTCTGATGGGTTGTCAAGGGAGGGCCACAAAAACCTCCAGTTTAGGACAAAGAATTTTCAAGGGAGACATTTTGGGGAAAAAAATAGCTTTTTGTTGGATTAAAGGGGCCCGGGGGTTTTTGGGGGGAAATACCCGAAGTGGTTTAACATGAGGCAGTTTTTGGTTTCATTTATTTCAAAAGGGGTTGGTGTTCAGGCAAATTTTTTTCAAACAAATCTGCCTTTGGGTTCCGAATCCTGAGTGAGGGTTTTTGATTCAGTCGCTTTGTTCCAGTATTGAGGTTTTAAGGAAAAGGGCCCCATGCCATTCCCAGTGATATTTTAGAACCGAGGGAGATTTATGGTTTTCTTACTCCCCGGAAATTTGGGAGAGTTTTTAACAGCAAAAAAACACTGTATAGCAGCGTCTGTGAGGCGTTGCGGGGAAAAAGTTGCTCTTGCATTACAGGGCCAGAAACCAAAAGGGTTTTGCCGTGAAAAAGAAACGTCTGGTTTTTAGGCAAGGGGTGGGGGGCAGGAAACTTGATTTAGGGTGGGCGTGCGGAATCAGATGTCGTTCCCCGTTTCATTTCGCCAGAGGGCCAAAAAAGGTGTTATGAGGGCTCTAAACCCCACACATTTCGAGGACTCGATTTAAACATGCCCGGATGAGATTTTTTTGGCCCTTTTTTGGCCACGACCTTCAAGGAGGTTTTAAAAGGGGGTGAGCGCTGCATTTTGAAGTGGAGGGGGACCGGGGACCGGGGGGAGGGCCCCCCATGTCCACCCTTGTGAATTCTTCCCCCCCTTTAGTGTTTTTCGATTGATTTTCTCATGTAGAAATAAGGGACCGGAAACAAACATTCTAGTGAATTTTTGATCATTTTACCAAGTCGGGCCGGGGAATTTATGACCAAAAACCAGACTGCTCGGGGTGTTGCAAAAGCTTTGTGGAATTTAGTTTTTTTGTGTATGGTTTTTCCCTTTTTCGGGATATTGTCAGGCCAAGGTCGTGATTTTGAGTCGGGGGTTAAATTTAAGAATTGTGCTCTGTGGGGAGGTATACCAAAATGTAGGACCCCTCCCCATCACCCCAGGGGGCAATCCCGTCGAGAGATGGAAAAGGAAAATTTTTGGGTTGGGTTCGGAGTTTTGGGGTTGATCAGAAGGAAAGGGTTTGGGGGGAGGATTTGAAGTCGGTTGTTCATGCGTACAATTGTTGATACATTTGGGAGTACAGGATTTTTTCATTAATATTTGTTTTTCGGAAAACATCCCAGGGTCCCCCTAGAAATTGGCTTTCGGGATTTCATTGGGAAGGGGGGGGAAAGGGGGAAAAATCCTAGTCGTAGGGTTTTAAAGTCTGAAAAAGAGTGAGGGAAAGCGTACAGGAAGGCCCCCAGAAAGATGGAAAGGTTTTGCCCCGAAAAAAACAAGGTCCCCGGGTTTTTGTAGTTTCTCTGTGCTTCTTTTGGGGGCGGGAAAACAGAGGTTTTTTTGTGAAAAAATTGGGACCACGAAATTTAAATCAAAGTGGATGATCGTTGGGAGGGGGTATCTTTGTTGTCCTGGAAAAGAGGCAAGGGGGGGCCCTATATGTTTTGGGGGAGGAAAATGGTGGGGGGACCCAAAAGAACTCTTCACCGTAATTTGTTTCTTCCTGTTGGGGGATGGGAAAAAACCGCAGCCCGTTCCCAAAAAAAAGAAAAACAAAAAGAGTGAACGGAAGGGAAATTGAGGAAGGTTCAGGAAAAATCGAATTGGGCTGACGTGGGGGAGCAGTTTCCGAATCTGCAGACAAAGTTTTTGGGTTTGGGGAGGGGCGAGGGGCTGAGGAATGAAGGGACCCGTTTTTTTTCCCGTAATTCCCGGTGGGCCAGTGTGTCCCAAAGGACCCGTCAGTCAGGATCAGGATAAGGGGGGGGGAAATTTTCGCAGTCTGTCGGCCCTGGTCCAGATGTTGTTGTAGACCACGCAGGGGGTTTTTAGAGGACGGGGGGGATGATGGCAAATTTTTAGTCAAAAAACAGGAGGTGTGGAAAACCCGGAACTTCAGGGGGTGGGAAACTCAGCTGTTTGGGTATTTTGATTTTTGGGGTTTTCTGAAGAGGAAGCTGAAGGTTGAATGGGAATGGGGGGGGGCTGGGGTGTCCCTCCGCAAGCTGGTTTGCGTCGGTTTAAGTCGGCCACATAGACCTGTGGTTTTTTTGAAAACTTATGGGACCCGTGTACTTTGGGGGGAAATCCGTTTTATGTGGCAAATTTAGCGTATTCGTTGCAAGATGCCCAAAAAATTTTTTGGGTTTGGGTCATTTGTTCCCCCCACCAAGTTTTGGGTTGGGATTGTGTCATTGGGGCGGTTTGCCCAAAAATGTCCGCTGAGTTTTAGAGTTTGTGGGGAGGGGCATGGGGGAAAAAGGGCCCCGGGGGGCCTGTGTAATTGGTTGTGGAAAATTTTTGTTTTCTCTTTTTTTGTTAAAATTGGGGGTTTTAAAAAAAAATTTCCCAAACAGTTTTTTATGTTGGGTTGAAAATGTTTTGTTAAGTTTTGAAGAAAAAAGAAAAAATTTTTGGTTTGTTTTTAATCTGACAGTTGTCGATTAAAGTTTTAAAAAATCAAAAAATTTTTTTTGTGCCCTTTTTTTTTGAATGACTGGAAAAAGTTTTTTTTCTTTAAAGTAAAATTTTTAAGGAAAAAAACAAATTTTTTTTTTTTTTCCCCGGGTAAGTGTGTACTCTGTTTAAAAATATACAGAATTTTGGGTTTGTGTTTTTAAAAAAAAACCCGGGAAAGCTATTTTTGTTGTTTTCTGGTTTTTAATGGTGGTTGCAAATTATTCAAGTAGCAGTGTTTTTTTTTTAAGTCACAGAATATTTTCTTTGTGGAGTTCTCTCCCTTTTTACCCCTAGGGTTTATTTTGGGACCCCGTTTATCCTGGTAAATTTTCAAAAGGTTTTTTTTTTAAAAAAGTTAAAGCTTTTCCTTTTTTTTACCAATTTTAAATGCAAGGGGATAAATTTTTTGTTTTTTTTCATTTTTTTGCAAAGAGTTTGCTTGCATTGGATTTACTTTTTATTGCATAAGGATCACTTTGGGAGGGAAAAAAAATGAATTTTTCAGCCCAAAACCCTGCGGAAAATTTCGCTCTTGTTATAGTTTCATTTTATTTAAATTTTCATGGAACATTTTTTTGTGGATTGTGATTTTGGTTTTCGGGGGAGCGCGCGTTTTTTGGGGGTGGCCGGGGGAGCCAGCAGGGGCATGCCGGATTCTCCCAAAATTTTTCCTTTTTTGGGCAAATAAAAAATCCTTTTCAAGGGAAACCCAAAGTCTGGTCGGTTTTTTTTCTTTTAAAGGTTTAGAGGTTTTTACTCGTTTTTTTTCTTTTTAGCTAAAAGTTCTTTTTAGATCTGGGGTTTTTCAAAATTGTTTTCAAATCCGAGGTTTCCAGTTTAAATTAGTTTCCTCGTTGTTTTCCCACTTTTGATTCTATTAAGTTTCGTTAATAAAAGGGCAAGGGCATTGTTTCTTCAAGGGTTGATCGTTTTTTGGTGGGCGCAAACCCAAAGGACCCCCCCCAAGGGGGGACCCCGCCTGACCGCATATCAAGCAATCAAGTAAAATGGGGAGCTAAAACTAGTTTTCCCGAAAAATTTGGGTTTTTTAGGGGGGTTTAAAATAAAGGGGGGGAAACTTTGGGGTTTCCCCTTTTTAAATTTGTTATTTTTTTTACTAAAAAACCCGGGATGAAAAAAAACACTTTTTATCATTTGACAAAATTACTTAATGGTTGGGCAAAAAACAAACTACAGTACTCGAAATTTATTTTCATTAAGTTGTTTTTTTTATTTGGGTTTTTTCTTTTTGATTTAAGTGCTGACAGAAGGATTTTTAAGAAGTTTTGTTTAAAATTAATTTTTTAAAAATAAACTTATTTAAAAAAGCGTTCAACATTTTTTGGTTTTTTTTAAGCAAAAAAATTTGGGCTTCAAAAGGAAATAGAAAAACGACTTGCATAGGTATAGGGGGTGCCAGAAAGAAATATTCTAAAGGTTTTTAAAAACTCTTTCTTATGTTATTAGGCCCCCCGCTGGGCTAGCGTAAATGCTGGGGGGCTGGTGTTGCTGTTTTAGCCCCCGGGGTTGGGGGGGCCGTCTCTTTGCATTAGGGGGGGTCTTGGTTTAGGTTTAGGCGCCCTGTCTTTTGATTTGTAAATGCTGTTTTAAAAAAAAATTTAAATCCTAAAATTTTCAAAAGGCCCACTTTCCATTGTTGCCCCAGCATAGCAAAAATTTGTTCATTAAGATTAAGAATAAACAAATTTATTTTTTTCGGGTGAAAAACTTACAGACGAAGAAAATTTTAAAAAGCTTATGGCGGGTGTTGGGATTATAGATGCAAAAAAATTTTAATTCAAAAAGGGGTGGAGAAAGGACGTTTTCTGCAAGGGTTTTTCACTGATGCAATTTTAAACAGGCATTGAAAAACCAAACATGAAACAGGTTTTTAAAAAAAAATAGGGGCCAAAAAAAAAAATTTTTAAAAAAAATTTAAAAAAAATATTTTTATTGTTTTAACTCACTGTGTTTGGTGGGACAAAATTGCAACTTTTTCACGAAAAAACGATCTTTTAGGGGCAGGCCTTTTAGGGGTAGTAGCCCCCGCCAGAAGAGAGAGTCTCTTTAAAATATCGGGAGGGGTTTTTTTTCATAATTCCTTTTAAATTCTATACATTACGCTCCATATAAGGGTCAGTGGCCTAATTTTTAAATCGCCCTTTTGCCTCTCCGGGGAAAACAAGTTTTTTACTTTTAGTCCAAATGGCAAGAGTTTTTGATTACCCTGCACATCTTCAGTAATGCTAATTTTGTTTAATTTGATCGCGTTTACTGGTATTGTTCTACACGTAAGACTGCTGGCACTCCTAACCCATTCTGTGTTGCGTTCTCTATCCATAATTTCTCTGTGATATTGATAGGTAAACAGGCGTTCAGCTAGATTCTTATTAAAGTTTTCTACTAAGGCTTGCGATCAATGGTTGCCTGGGATCCCTCTCTTAACTGTAACATGGTGTTTTAAAAACAGTTGGTTTACAGAACCTTTAAACTCTTTTCCATCATCAACTTGAATCATCCTAGGATACTTTAATGGACCTCGCATGTATATTTGTTGTAAAGCCACAGCCACAGCAGTTGAGCTTTTATCCGTTAAAGGTTCAGTGTCTTTGTATCTTGAAGCCATGTCAACAACTGTCAGAGCATACTTAAACTTTTTTCTTCTAACTTTGACATGTGGAAGATACAGCAAGTCCATCTGGTGGGTGTCATTTGGAACTGAGTTAACAAATCTAGGCCTTATTATTCTTTTGGGGGCAGGCAAATATATTTGCCAAATTGCTGTTTTGAAAGCCAGTCTTTCGCATCTGATTCAGACACTCTAGCAGCTTTACTCAGTTTTTCAATGGCAGTCTTTCCTTTCCAATACCCTTTAGGGGGAATAATATATTTTGTTCATATTTTAAATGCGTTTATTTTACACAAGAAAGTGAGCAACAAGATAGACTGAGGTCATGCCAACTGCAATAAAAGCTATCTCTGCAGTCTTCTGTTCCTCAGATGGTTCATAAAAGTCAGACAGTTCTGGCGGCGGCGATGTTAGAAACTTCTTTCCCGTCACTAAGTAATACTCATTCATTGCGCCATCAACGTCTGTAAATGTGTGCTCTGCATGTCTCTGTTCTCTTAACTTTTTATTAATAAAGTCTAAGTGAGCAATTCGTCTTTTCTCATAAGCGTCTCTTGCCTTGGCTAAATCTTCCATTGCCTTGTTATGACGTTCTCTCTCTTCATCGGACCGCAATTTACTAAACATATAATTGCTTCCAGAGAAGGCTAAAGCATTAACAATAGCCCCTCCTACCATCAGAACCAATCCAGACATTTTTATAAATCAATATTTTCTAGATTAATCTTTCTATGAACTAACATTTTCTGGGATAATCCCCTGTGTAACAAGAAAGTCTTTTGACGCAATACCTGCAGTTATTACAACTATAACCTTAACAACGTCCTCAATGTCTAACCTTCCTAGGTCAGCCAGCTTCATTCTAAACATGTTTTTGCTAACACGCTATAGCCTATACTAAGACCACTAATCACAGCAGAATGGTAAATCGTATTGATAATCTTTTTTTCACTCATCTTTTTATTAACTAAAAAAATAATTAAAATAATCATAATACGAAAGGCTGTCTATGTGCTTTTAATCAGATAATCTTTTGTTGTTAAAGCTAAAAATAAGGTTGCAACTAGTTTTGGCGAATCTTCTATCTTTCCCATGTTGGGCGGTTTTATTCCTAACAAGCATTTTGCAAGGGTTGAATAAACTATAACGCCAACGATAGGCACTGCGTTAAACTCATGGTTTTAAAAGTATTATAATTTTTTTTATGCTTTTTAAAATGGATTGTGACGAACTATTAAAGTGTGAGGAGCAAGCAGACCACTGCCATAAAGAAAGATTATACTCTCTAGCTGCGTATGGGAAAACTAAACAGTATTTAGGCACTGAACTAAGTATTGAACAGATTCAACAATTGTCTACATCAGACGTTGAGAAGTACTACGCTAGGTACGAAGCGCAGTTAGGGTCAAAAATGGTTAGATCGGTAGGGCAGACAATGATTAGCCTATATGCTAAGTTAGTAAGTAAGATGGCGCCGGTTGATTCAGAAGAAGATTTAAAATACGACTTATCACAAGATCCGGTTTTAAACAAGTCACTAGAAACTCTCGCATGTGACATGTATTACAGATTTGGACTATGTTATGCCCATTCATCATGGGATTAATTACTTTTAATCATATTAATTTTGATCATATTAAATTTAATCGCAATAAAAAAATAAGCGATCAGGAGAAGAAGACGCCGCAGGACCCTCCGAAGGAACAAGTGAATGTACCACAAGCGAATGTGCCACAGGCGAATGCGTCACAAGTAAATGTACCACAAGTGAGTAATGTTACTAAGTCTAAAAATCCTGGACGTGTTGAGGCTGGGCGTAACCTAGCTGAATGGAACAGACTGCAAAAGCAAACCAATCAACAAAACAAAAATTGTTAGATAGTAATACAACATCGCCGCCAGCACCGCCATCGCAATTAACAACAACACAATCACAAACAAACAATAAGATGTATTATTATGTATTGGGAGCTGTTGTTGTGGGTGGGGGAGTTTTAGCATACAAATGTCTAACGCCATACTTAGCAGCAAAGTCACAAACCCCCACAAAACCAGTAAAAGAAGAAGAACCAGCTTCTGCAAAAAAAGCGCAACCTCCTGCTGTAGACCCCATTTTCTATGGAATAGTTTTTAAGAACTAGATAAAGTACAAGTTAGGAACTAGATAAGTACAAGTTAAGTACAAGTTAAATTAATTATAGAAAGTACTTTTTAAGTTAAATGCAAGTAAATTACAAGTAAAGTACAAGTAAATTATAAGTTCTTGTTAAGTAATAGTTAAGTTCTTAAATAAGTACTAGTTAGGTTCTTAAGTAAGTTCTTGTTAGGTTCTTAAGTAAGTTCTTGTTAGGTTCTTTAGTTAAGTACAAGTTAAGTCAGTCAAGTTAATCTTTTAAAGTTCTCCAATGTCCTACAGCATATGAAAACTCAGGACTGACGTAAGTTCTCTTGTTATTGTTAGAGACTAGTGATTTTTTGTTAACAGCAGTTGTGTTTACTTGATGAAGAGTAGAGCGCAGATTAACATTTGTGTGATAAAATACTTTGTTTTCAAAGAGAGCTTGCTTGTAGTTATCGTGAGTTATATTTTTTTGACAACTTCTTTACTTATGCCCTTAGCCTTCTTCATTACAGAAGTCTGGCTGGCAACGCTGTACATCTTCGACCGCAAACCAACATATTCTTTGATAACTGTCCCATTAAGTTCATCCTTCATCTTTCCAATCACTTTCTTGTTCGCAGTTGAATGTAAAGGACTGTCTTTAGGATAGTCACATGTGTCGTACCATCCATCAACTCCTTTAGCTACTTCTGTTTCTAAATCCTTATAGAAGTCTTCTGTTGGGACGTCTAGAATAAAAGAGTCCGTGTCTGTGTAAAGGACTCTTGCTTCTGGGTACAGTGGTTTAAAGTAGTCGTACAGAAATTCTAACATCAATAACTTTGACAACTCTAATACGGTAAAGCCGATAAACACTGGCTTGTCCAACTTAACATCCTTTTTCTTCATCATAACACCAACCAGGCTGTCGTTAAATCTTCTAAAGTCTTGATAGTTAGGTTAGAGACCAGCTTAATTGCTTGTTTTTCTTTTGTAACTAATCTTACATCTTTACGATTGTGTACGTTCTCCATAGTTTTGCCAAAACAGCTGTTGTTCATCAGTTTAAAGAAGTCTTTTTCTGAGGCGTCAGTGGCCTTGGTTCTAAGATCAGTATTCTTCTTGATGTATGGCCTCATAAAGGGCTCTTGATCACATATAATTATTCTGTGAACAGCTCTTAGTTTCAGTCCGTGTCTAGGTAGAAACTGTAACAGTCTGTAATGACACACATATTTAGGTTTGTGGCGAAGATTAGGAACAAGTGGTTCGATAGGACTCATCTTTAAGCTTTCTGCGGCTAGTGGGTAATCGTTGTGGAGATCGTGTAATTCTTTAGGATATTCTAAGTTTAACTTCCAAGATTAGTCCTGCTGGATTATCAGGCGTAAGCTGTGACAACATACCTAACACAGTGTTAACTTCATGGGCCCTTTTATCATTTTAAAGTTTCTCAGTGGAAGCGGCTGAGACATAGCCCATCCATACAGATTGTTAGCGTCTAAGTACATCAGATAGTTGGATGGTTTAGTGGGATCATAGTCGTCTAAATATTTGTTGTTAGCTTTACAGTAAGGATGTGAGGCCATGCTAATACCTCCCCTTAGTCCGTGTTCAATCATCTGAAGTGTGGGTAGATCAGAAATTAAGTCAATCTTGATGTTTTGTAGACTTTAAGAATGCGTCCCAAGAAAGGCCAGGCGCAGAGATGTAATGTGATGAGTCTAGACAGTAATGTTTCATGCAAGTAGTTCTGTAATTCTGAAAAACGTCCGCCAATAAACACACGTCAGCCAATAAATATTGATCGTGATAATCGCCCATTGTTTGACAGTGTAATTCTGCCCAGGCTTTCTTTGCGTATTCATAGTCAGAGTCTGTTATGCCTTTTCCAGTAAGTCTAGAGTAAAAATCTTCCTTATGTGGTAGCGCCGGCTCGTCAAAACTATCCCACGAGTTCATGTATTCATAAGGATAGACGCCTTTACGCACCAAAGATGGATCAAAGTATTGTTAGTGATTGGAAAATCTTGTAGAGATCCTGCTAACTTATCTAAACTCCCCATCAGATGTTGGGCAGAGTCATAAAAGGATAAACAATAAAGAGTAAAAGTCATGTACTTTTCTGAAGACTGTGCAATGCAGGTAACCCTCTTATATTCAGAAGTTACTGCTTGCATGATAAAATGAGAATCGTAGCCTCGTAAGTTATGAAAGAAGATAGGCAGCTTCCAAGTCTTAGGGTCAACCTTAAGCTGAAGATTACAATTGTTGTGTGCGGCCCCTCTAAATTTGCCAGTAATGTGATCATGGTCTCTTACAGCGTCGCCTAATAATTCTCTGTTACATATCCAACAGTGTGTAGATGCGTCATAGTGTTCTTGGTCTTCAGGAGTCATAACAATGCCTAAAAGATTTAGTTGGTTGGATAACTGATTGCGAAGTTGTTTCATCTGCTCTAAAAATCTACTAGCTGCGTTGGGGCCTCTGTAAATCTCGGGTGTTGTGTGTTGGCCGTCTGACCTAACAACAATAAACGCATAAGAACAGATCTGATGGTGGGTTAATAAGGCTGTTTTTTGTTCTTGCTGTTGTGGGCCATAGTACTGCGGCAAGAGCGATTCAAAGTCAGCATACGCCACGTACGGGCTCATTTGCATTTTGTGTATATTCTTAAAACTAACTTTAGACCCGGGTTAGTGTGAGGAGTTTGGTTTCACAGTCTACAATACTTTTACAATAAGTTTCTATGGTTGGCAGCTGCTTCTATAGTAGAGGGCTTCTCCAAACACCTTCTACAAATCTCCTGTTTAAAATTGTTTTTTGTAGTATAGGCTAACAGTCTGCTTATTGTTCTGATTAATACATAATGGCTCTTTTTACTATCTGCAAACAGTAATCAAGTCTACATGTTTGTTAAGCAGTTTTGCCTAAAGTAGGAGCATTGGAGAAATCCTTAGAGGAACTAGATGTCTACTACAGACCATGTGTATACGTTTACAGTGATTGGTTTGTTTTGCTCTTCAAACTGAGATATACTGTTTATACTTACTGGAAAGGTTATGTTATCAAAGTTCAGCTCTGTTTTGTATGCATCTAATTGGAGACTCTGTTTGCATGATTTTTCACAGGATGTAAATGCGCTAAAACACACCACATAAAACACATGTTGTCAGAATTATGTATGTTTAAGACTGCTCGTTTTAACTCTAACTCTTTTGGGAGAGAAATGTAAGAATTGCCAACTAATAGGATAGAACTTTGTTTGCCTTAATCTAATTTCAAGGACTGTTCCTTCAGACCAGCCAGAACCCCTTAACTTAGCCTCCTCACTTGCATGGTTAAACTGTGTAAGCATGTAGTCAGCCCAGTTAGAGTTAAAGTCGTGGATAGCTGATTACTTCTTTCTGTTTAGTTGAAACCCAGACTTCCATGTTACTATCATCAGGCGTTATAATCAATCAGAACGGTCAACAATACTTTCACAGGTGCTCGCGTTGAAGAGACTCTGGATTTTAGAGATAGCATGTGCTACGCTTTCATGAACATTTGTGGGGTTAATGATGTCCATGTCTACTTCGCTAAACATATTGCTTAATTGTTTGTCACTACTGAATATTTCATTCCATCGTATATAGTTTTCCATCCTCGGATTTACTTGTGGTCACCATTTTTAAAGCCACAATAAATTTTCGTAGATTAAAAAAATAAATGTAAATAAAAGTAAGTAAAAACGCGCTTTTTATTCTTCACCCAAGCATTGCAACACTTCAAGCCACGTTAACCTTACAATAACACCTGCTAATATTTTAGCTTTTTCTGAATCACTACAGTCAATGTTCATCGCTTTGGTTGCTTCCTTAAATAGTTCACTATGATCTTTTATTATATTGTTTACATCATTCTCAAACCAAAATTCACTAAAATCAATGTTTAATGCTTTCATTGTTTCGTCAAATAGTTCATTACACTTCTTTAAATCAGATTCACTGAGTTTGGCAGCCATTTTTAAATCTAAAATAAATAAAAAAATAATTGTAAATTCAGTTATTATTTATTACTCATAGTCTTTTTCTAATCGTAAAACCTGATCTTCAACAAAGTGAAATAACTCCTCCTTCAGGGGCGATAGAAACAGTTAGATTATCACCCATAAAATCAGAATCCATATAATCAATTAAAATAGCAAACAGCTTTATAGTTGGTTGTGTCCAAGAACCTGTGTTTTCACTGATGAACTTCTTCACTCTTGGTTGTATATTTATGTGATTAAAGTAATTGATTTTTCAAACCTGTCCCTTAACACTTCTCTATGAACCTTCCATTTCAACTTGTAAAGTATATTAGTAAGCCTTTTATAATTTTTTCGGGCTTCATTTTTAAATCTAAAATAAATAAAAATAATTGTAATTCAACTGTATTTATAGTCTTTTCTAATCATAAAACCTGATCTTCATTAAAGCGAATAGCTACTCCTTCAGGGGCGGTAGAAACAGTCAGATTAACATCTTCAGGAGCCATATTATCCAGTAATATAGCAAACAACTTTACTACTGGTGGGGTCCAAGAATCCGGTATTTTACTGACAGCTTCCAATACCACTTTCTCGCATGTCTAATGCGATTAAAAAGATCAGTAATTAATTCTTCAAACCTGTTCTTTAACTGATCTTTATCAGCCTCCCTCTCCCAATCCAACTCATAAGTATATTAATAAGTTCTGTAGCTACTTCGGCCTTCATTTTTTAAACCAAAATATAAACAACAATTAAAAATTAAGTAATCAGTTTCTCTCGTTTTTACGCAATAATCAGAAGAAGTTATATATATGTGCGTGCGTGGGCAGGGGGCGGTGTAATTAACTATGTCAATCAATAGCAGGACGTTTTACTGCACTGCTTTGTAGGACAAAACGCTCGCACGCACACAAACAAACAAACACACACACACACAACACACACACACACACACACACACACACACACACACACACACACACACACACACACACACAATAGATGGGGAGGTGTTTGCAGGGAGTGTAAAAGGAGCTTTTTGTGGTTCACACTTGAACGTCGTAAATTCAAGACGGCCACCAAAATCACTTATCAGAGTCCTGAATCAATAATCACAGGATCTGTTTAAGTTCTATTGGCGGCCGCCTGAAAAGGCAGCCTGAAGCAGGTGAAGCAAAACAGCGAAGCAAAACGGCGAAGCAGGAGCAATACGTTGAAACCACAACAAAAAAGTCATTTTCATTATATACAAAAGCCATTTTCATTATATACAAAAGCCATTTTCATTATAATGGGGCAGGCCGTCTGAAAAAGCAGTCAAAAGTTGAAGCAGGACGTTTAACAGAGTAGAACACAAAATGTCAATACTATTGACCTATTTCAGCGCTACAGGCAGTGGCGCGACCTATATCGGTGCTACGCCTGTAGCGCGACCTATTTCAGTGCTCAACCTATTCCCCCTCAACCGCGGTCAGCGTCTCCTCAGCCCGCAGCAGCCACTGCGTGTGGTGGTGAGTGAACTGACTGGCATGATCGATCAGTTCCACCATTTTTACTGAGATTGTTGCTGTTCACAGTCAAGAACAATTAACAGCGCCTTCTTTAATTTTATGTTCTTGGAGAGAATGTAAATATGTTTTGTTCACAATCACCCTATCTTATCTAGCACGTAAGCCTCCAGACTTAAATCAGCCATTTGTTCAGTGTAGTGAGGTCGCTAACGCACACACACGTCTTCACTAACCGACTGCCAGCTAAAGAATGAAAGCGGTCGGCAGCTGGCTCGGAAGCCCCCGGCCAAATGATGTCATACCCCTCTGCCGATGTGGTAAACGCGCACACGCGATGATTAAAAATGTATATAGCTCAGGCCTCCCATGTGTGCAACGGACTGTGCAAGCAGCCTCGACACCCAATACTGATTAGAAGCAGCCTGGAACAGATTGTCAAACCATATACATTTTTAGTTAATTTTTATGCCCTGGAGAGAATGTAAATATGTATGTTCACGATCACCCTATCTTATCTAGCACGTAAGCCCCCGTTTTAATGTGCTGATTGCGTCGATTTTAGAGGTTTTTGCATGTTAATTTTGTTTGTGAAACAGGTGTTAAATTTGGCCAAAATTGACATGTGATGGAGGTGAATTTGTATGTGAAAAGGGGGGTTTTCGTGCAAAATAAGATGGGTGGTCTTGAACATACATATTTACATTCTCTGCTTCAAATCATGCGTAGTGTGGTCTCAAAACTTAGCGATGTGGTGTAGCGTATATGGACTGGTCCGCGCGCAGTGACGCCTTCTTGATGAAACTGAAACTCTCTCTTTTTCACACTTATACACTTCCACACATACATACACGCACACAGTAACGCGCGCGCGCGAACACACACACAACACACACACACACACACACACACACACACACACACACACACACTCTCTCTCTCCTCTCTCTCTCTCTCTCTCTCTCTCTCTCTCACACACACACACACACACACACGCGCGCGCGCGCGCCGCGCACACACACACACACACCCACACACACACACACACACACACACACACACACACAGATAATGACAGACAGGAGAGAGAGAGAGAGAGAGAGAGAGAGAGAGAGAGAGAGAGAGAGAGAGAGAGAGAGAGAGAGAGGTGACCGTGTTATCAGGAAAACCGGACACACAGAGGTCACCGCATTGTCTTGAATGACGGGTACATTTCCTGGACGTTTGAAGTTGTCAGTCGCTGTTCACAGGTGACATACTGTAAAACAAAACGTAAGGTCGTCCCCTCTCCTTCACACACACACACACACACACACACACACACACACACACACACACACACACACACACACACACACACACACACTGCAGGCACTCTCTGTCTCTCTGTCTCACTCTCTCTCTCTCTCTCCTCACATACAAACGCAAACAGTCCACCACAGCCTGTAATGTACATTAAATGCCAGTGTATTTTTGTGGAATTTGTCTTGTACTATTCTGGGTAGCCTAAGTACTGGAAAATCATAATAATAAACAGCTGCTCAGCGTACAGTCTGTTACAGGTTTCCGGTTTTCTCTTGCTAGCCCCTTTTTCATATCAACCCAAATAGGGATGTGCCAAGTACGTATATTACAACCCTCTTTCTTTAAGACAGAACATTAAACAAACAGCTTTCAAAGTCTGTATCCTTATGACAGAACATTGTCTCTAGGTGGAAGTGTCTTACAACATATTACTCTAGGTCAGATTTCATCAACAGGTTTTTTTATAAGTCCAGTCTCGGTGGCTCCTTCATAATTCTACCACTTCTGGTACGAATCTGTCCAGAAGGACTAACAGCATCCTCAAATCAGGAACCGAGTCATTTTGAGAATCAGGGACATCACTGACGGGGTCAGGTTGGGAATCAGGAACATCACTGATGAATCTCGGCAGAAGGGAGTTTTCTTGGGACCGGGGCTAGTAGACCTTCGGGACTGCAGATCTCGTGGTATAAGGTGTCGGCGGTTTCGACGCTGGAGGCCAGCTGGTGTGCTGACTTCACAGGACCTGTTGACCAGAGGTTTGATCACAGTTCCTGGAGTTCCTGCTGGCTTCACCCACACCAGCTGTCCTGTTTGTAGCGGTGCAGCATCTCGAGCACGGTGTGTTCTGTCAAAGTTCTGTTTTTGTTTGAGTTTTGCTGTTGCATCCTTCGTCTTGAAGTGATCACTTTCTGCCCTCGGGATGTACTTTGAAGGCAGCACCGGGAGTGTTGTCCCATTAGGAGTTCAGCTGGACTCATGCCTTGCTGTAGAGGTTTTGCTCTATACGCTAGCATTGCCAGGTGTCACGGACGTACATACTTTTGGTTTAGAAGATAAATCATTTCTTTTCAAACCCAGTATAAAGTGAAGTGTTACCAGTGACATCTTTACTATATTGGCCGGGTGTTGACTAGTGTGCTATTTGTGTCATCCCGGGTGCGCTACGTCCGTGCATTTCGCTCCCATACTCCAATATTTTCTCTTCATTTTTTTTCTTTTAAAGCTTTCTTTTTCTGTTCTTTTATCGCTTTCCACGTGGTTCATCAGCTGATGTCAGGTGCCACAGGTGAGCTGTTTTTTACCTGTTGCCATCTTGGTTAGGTTAGTGGTGTGGCACTCTTTTACGGACTGTCGAGTCGGAG
>CM031620.1:67124831-67214374 GCA_018398815.1 Conus ventricosus | reverse complement strand
GATCTCCATCTCTGCTAGCTGGGCCCACATTTCTTTATCCACTTCGGTGTGGGTTTTGTGGAAGAGTCTTTCGCCTTTCAGCGGGTCGGAAAGTATTCAACTTTACACCTCTGGGATCCCTATCCCTGCCACCTGGAAAAAACCACCTTGGGTCGTCCCTGACCTGGAGTCCCCTTCGGTGTGGACAGGCACGGTTTCGGCTGCCACCCTTCGTTGAACTGGGGAGCGAACCGTTTCTCACCTCGCCCACCCGCCATTTTGGGCGGGATTTCTCGCCCTTTTCCTTCAGCTGCAGCTCTGGTCTTGGGCTGGCTGGGCGACCAGCATCCACGGACCCTGCAGTCATCATCCTTCGTCCAGGCACCAGTCGTTTCTCAAACCTGCGGACTGGTGGAGGTGAACCTTGTCTCCTTCACTGGGACACCTGCTTCACCTCGACTGGAAGACCACCCCCCAACGAACGTCATCCCCAAACAGGATCCACCCTCCCTCTGCGAACCTCCTGGGTTTCATGGACTCGAGTTGAGTGTTCAATCTTGTGTGGTGTGGGTGGGGGGTCTGGCGTGCGTGTGCGGGGGTTTAAAAAAGCCTGTCACTGATTCTTTTTGTTGTTTTTTTTTTTTTTTGGGGTTTGGTTTTGTTTAACTCTAGCTGAGTAGGTCCCGTTGGATGTAGAGAAGTAAAAAACTTCGTTCAAGCTCACCCATGTTATTTTGCACGAAAACCCCCCTTTTCACACCAAATCACGTCCTTCACATATCAATTTGGCCAATTTTAAAACACCTGTTTTAAAAAAAATTAACATGTAAAAACCTCTCAAAAAATCGACGCAATCGTTTTTTTTAAAACGGGGCTTACGTGCTAGATAAGATATTGGTGATCGTGACAAAGATATTTACATTCTCTCCAAGGACATAAAAATAAGTTTAACTCACTGTGTTTGGCGGGACAACTTGCAGCTCTTCACGAACAAACGACCTTTTAGGGGCTGGCTTTTTAGAAGAGAGAGTCCCCTCTTAAATAATATATGGGAGGGGTTGTTTTCATGATTCGCTCAACTTCATAAACATCTACACTCCATATAGGATCTGTAGCTCTAATTCTAGCATCCCCTTCTCCCTCTCCAGGAGCATACAAGTATCTTACTTTTAGTCCAAACGGCAAGAGTTTTTGAGCCCCCCGCTCATCTTCAGTAATGCTAATTTTTTTTAATTTGATTGCGTTCACTGGTTGCTTTAAATTCTTCATTGTTCATGACGCGTAAAAACTGCTGGCAATCTTCTAACCCATTCTGTGTTGCGTTCTCTATCCATAATTTCTCTGTGAATTGATAGGTAAACAGACGTTCAGCTAGATTCTTATTAAAGTTTTCTACTAGGGCTTTTGCCGATCGATGGTTGCCTGGGATCCCTCTCTTAACTGTAACATGATTTTTAAAAACAGCTGTTGGCAGAGCCTTTAAACTCTTTTCCATCATCAACTTGAATCATCCGAGGATACTTTAATGGCCTCGCATGTATATTTGTTGTAAAGCCACAGCCACAGCAGTTGAGTTTTTATCCGTTAAAGGTTCACTTTCTTTGTATCTTGATGCCATGTCAACAACTGTCAGAGCATACTTAAACTTTTTCTTCTTATTTTATCAGTGGAAGATACAGCAAGTCCACTGGTGGGTGTCATTAGGAACTGAGTTAACAAATCTAGGTCTTATATTCTTTTTGGGGCAGGCAGATATATTTGCCAAATGCCTGTTTTGAAAGCCAGTCTTTCGCATCTGATTCAGGCACTCTAGAACTTTACTCAGTTTTTCAATAGCGGCCTTTCCTTTCCAATACCCTTTAGGAAATAATATATTTTGTACTTCGTATTGTTCATATTTTAATTGTATTTTTAATTGTTTTTTAGATTGAATATGCGAGAAGAGAAAATTGCTCCCATAGCACCTATAATAAAGCCTATCTCTGCTATTTTCTGTTCTTCTGATGGCTCATAAAAGTCAGACAGTTCTGGCGGCGGCGATGTTAGAAACTTCTTTCCTGTCACAAAGTAATACTCATTCATTGCGTCATCAACGTCTGTAAATGTGTGCTCTGCATGCTCAATCTTTTAACTTTTTTTTAATAAAGTCTAAGTGGGCAATTCGTCTTTTCTCATAAGCGTCTCTTGCCTTAGCTAAATCTTCTATTGCCTTGTTATGACGTTCTCTCTCTTCATCTGACCGAAAATTTTTACTAAACATTTTAATTGCTGCCGGGAAAAAGGGCCAAGGATTAACAATAGCTCCTCCTACCATCATAACTACTCCTGCCATCTTTTTATAAATCAAATTTTCGATTAATTTTTCTATGAACTAATGTTTCTGGGATAAAAATTCTGTGCAACAAGAAAGTCTTTTGACGCAATCCCTGCAGTGATTACAACTATAACCTTTAAAACAACGTCTCAATGCCTAACCTTCCTAGATCCACCGGCTTCATTTTAAACATGTTTTTTGCTAACACGAACTATAGCCTATACTAAGGCCGCTAATACAGCAGAATGGAAAAATCGTATTGATAATCTTTTTTTCACTCATCTTTTTTTTAACTAAAAAAAATAATTAAAAATAATCATAATACGAAAGACTGTCTATGTGCTTTTTAATCAAATAATCTTTTGTTGTTAAAGCTAAAATAAATTGCAACTAGTTTTGGCGAATTTTCTATCTTTCCCATGTTAGGCGGTTTATTCATAACAAGCATTTTGAAAGGGGTTGAATAGACTATAACCACCGGCGATAGGCACTGGCATAATTAACCAACGTTAAACTCATGGTTTTAAAAGTATTATATTATTTTTTTGTTTTTAAAAATGGATTGTGACGAACTATTAAAGTGTGAGGAGCAAGCAGGCTACTCAACAGACAACGCCAAAAAAGGAAAGATTAAATACTCTCTGGCCGCGTGTGGAAAAACTAAACAGTATTTAGGTGTGAACTAAGTATTGAACAGATTCAGCAACTGTCAAACATCAGACGTTGAGAAGTACTACGCTGGGTACGAAGCACAGCTAGGGTCAAAAATGGTTAGATCAGTGGGCCAGACAATGATTAGCCTATATGCGAAGTTAGTAAGTAAATGGCGCCGGTTGATTCAGAAGAAGATTTAAAATATGACTTATCGCAAGACCGGTTTTAAACAAGTCACTAGAAACTCTTGCATGTGACATGTACTACAGATTTGGGACGATGTTATGTCCATTCATCATGGATTAATTACTTTTAATCATATTAATTTTGATCATATTAAATTTAATCGCAATAAAAAAAATGAGCGATCAGGAGAGAAGATTGCAACCCCGCAGGACGTCCGCGGGCCCTCCGAAGGAGCAGAACCCCACCACAAGTAAATGTGCCGCAAGTGAGTAGTTTTTACTAAAACTAAAAATCCTGGGCGTTTTGAGGCTGGGCGTAAACTAGCCGAATGGAACAGACTGCAAAAAGCAAACCAATCAGCAAAACAAAAATTGTTAATAGTAATACAACATCACCGCCAGCAACAACACCTCAATTAACAAAAACAAATCACAAACAAAACGATAAGATGTATTATTATGTATTGGCTGCTGTTGTTGTTTGGTGGGGTAGTTTAGCAAAACAAATGTCTAACGCCATACTTAGCAGAAAAGTCACAAACCCCCACAACCCCATTAAAAGAAGAAGAACCAACTTCTCAAAAAAAAGTGCAACCTCCTGTTGTAGACCCATTTTCTATGTTGAATAGTTTTTAAAAACTAGATAAAGTACAATTAAGAACTAGATAAGTACAAGTTAAGTTATTATAGAAAGTAACTTTTTAAGTTAAGTGCAAGTAAATTAAACAAGTAAGTACAAAAATAATAAGTTCTTAAATAAGTACTAGTTAAGGTTCTTAAATAAGAACTAGTTAGGTTCTAAATAAGGTAGTGAGGTTCTTAAGTTAAGTACAAGTCAATCATCAAGTTAACTTTAAAGTTCTCCAATGCCAAACACATATAAAACCAGGATTGACGTAAGTTCTCTTGTTATTGTTAGAGACTATGATTTCTTATTAACAGCGTATGTGTTTACTTGAAGATAGAGCGCAGATAACATTTGGTGTAAATGAAAAAACTTTGTTTCAAAGAGAGCTTGCTTATATTATCGTGAGATAATTTTTTTGACAACTTCTTACTTATGCCCTAGCTTCTTCATTACAGAAGTCGGCTGGCAACGCTATACATCTTCGAACAAACCAACAATCTTGAAAAATTTCCCCTTAATTCACTTCATCTTTCAATCACTTTCGTTCACAGTTGAATGAAAGGTGTCTTTGGATATCGCAGTGTCGTACCACCCTCAGTTCCTTAGCCCTTCGTTTCTAATCCTTATAAAGTCTCTGTTGGACGTCTAGAATAAAACTATCAGTGTCTGTAAAGACTCTTGCTCGGGTACTGCGGTTTAAAGTATCGTCGAATCTACACATAACTTTACACTCTAATACCGAAAAGCCGATAAAACCACCGCTGCCCAAACTTAACCCCTTTTTCTTCCATCATAATGCCAACCAGGCTGCGTTAAATCTCTAAAGCTTGATAGTTAGTTAAGGCAAACTAATTGCTTGTTTTCTTTTGTAACTAATTTTACATCTTTACGTTGTGGGACCTAGTTTTGCCAAAACGCTGTTGTTCATCATTTAAGAAGTCTTTTCTGAAGCGTCTGGCTTGGTCTAAATCATTTTCCCTTTTGATGTATGGCCATAAAGGCCTTGTCAAAAGCAATGATTTATAACAACATCAGTTTCAATCCATGCCCCTTAAGTAAAACTGAACAGTCTGTAATGACAACATATTTATTTTTGTTGCGAAGTTTGGGGTACAAGTTTAGGGGGTTCGATAGGACTAAATTTTTAATCTTTCTGCGGCTAATGGGTAATCGTTGTGGAATCGTGTAGTTCATAAGGATATCAAGTCTACTTCCAAATTGCCCTATTGGATTACGGGCGTAAGCTGTGCCCATACTTAACACAGTATTGACATCATAGGTCCTTTTTATCATTGTAAAGTTCTCAGTGGAAGCGGCTGGCTCATACCCCATCCATACAGATTGTTGGCGTCAAGTACATTAGATGTTGGATGGTTTAGGAATCATAGTCGTCTAAATACTTGTTGTTGGCTTTGCAGTAAGGATGTGAGGCCATGCTAATACCCTCCCCTCAACCATCTTCAATCATCTAAAGTGTGGCAGATCAATATTAAGTAAAACTGGATGTTTGTAGATTTTTAAGAAGGCGTCCCAAGAAAGGCCGGGCGCGGAGATGTAATGTGATGAGTCTAAACTGAAATGTTTCATGCATGTAGTTCTGTAGTTTTGAAAGACGTCTGCCATAAACACACGTCAGCCAATAAATACTAAACATGATAATCGCCCATTGTTTCACAGTGTAATTCTGTCCAGGCTTTCTGAGCGTATTCATATTCAGAATCATTATGTCTTTGCCTCTAAACTAAAAAGAAAGCGCCTTTAGGGAAGAGTCTTCATAAAACCCTACCCACGAGTTCTGTATTCATAAGGATCAACCCCCTTTGCACACTAAAGAGAATCAAGTATTGTTTAGTTATTGGATAGTCTTGTAGAGATCCTGCTAACTTATCTAAACCCCCCACAGATTTGGGCAGAGTCATAGAAGGATAAACAGTCAAGAGTAAAAGTTCATGTACTTTTCTGAAGACTGTGCAATGCAGGTAACCCTCTTATATTCGAAGTCACGCTTGCATGATAAAATGAGAATCGTAGCCCGAAGTTATGAAAGAAAAATAGGCAGTTTCCATGTCTTAGGGTCAACCTTAAGCTGAAGATTACAATTGGTGTGCTGCCCCTCTAAACTTTCCAGTAATGTGATCGTGGTCTCTTACTGTGTCGCCTAATAATTCTTTTTTACATACCAACAGTGTGTAGATGAGTCATAGCGCTTTTGGGTCTTCAGGAGTCATAACAATGCCCTGAAAGATTTAGTTGGTTGATAACGATTACGAAGTTGTTTCCATCTTCTCTAAAAAACTACTAGCTGCGTTGGGTCCCTGTAAACTCTCTGGGCGTGTGTGTGTCCCATCTGACCTAAACAACAATAAACGCATAAGAACAGATCTGATGGGGGGTTTTAATAAGGTTTTTTTTTTGTTCTTCCCGGGTTGTGGACCATAGTACTGCGGTAAGAGTGATTCAAAGTCAGCATAAACCACGTACGGGACTCATTTGCATTTTGGGGAAAATTTTTTTAAAACAAACTTTAGACCGGGTTTAGGTGTGAGGAGTTTAGTTTCACAGTCTACAAAACTTTTACAATGAGTTCTATGACGGCAGCTGCTTCTATAGTTGGGATTCTAACCAGACACCTTCTACAAAGCCCTTGTTTAGCATGATCCTTTGATGTAAAAACCATAAGTCTGCTTATTGTTCTGATTAATACATAATGACTCTTTGTACTATCTGCAAACAGTACAAGTCAAACATGCTTGCAAGTGGCTCGCCTAAAGTAGGAGAGTTGGGAGAAACCCTTAGGGGCACTAGATTGGCTTCTACAGAACCAATCGTTACGTTACAGTGTTTGGGTTTGTTTTGTTCTTCAAACTGAGATATACTTTCTATACTCACTGGAAAGGCTATGTTATCAAAGTTCAGTTCTTGCTTATAGCTTCATAAATTAGATACTCTTTCTGCGTTCTTTATAACGGGTGTAAATGCGCTAAAACACACCACAATAAAACAATGTTGTCAGGATTTTTTATTTTAAGACTGCTCGTTTTAAAACTAACTCTTTGGGGAAGGGAAGGTGAGAATTGCCAACTATAGGATAGAACTTTGTTTGTCTTAATTTGATTTCAAGGACTGTCCCTTTAGACCAGCCAGAACCCCTTAACTTTGCCCCCTTTACTTGCGTGGGTTAAACTGTGTAAGCAGTAATCGGCCAGTCCCAAATTAAAGCGTGATAGCTAAAAACTTCTTTCGTTTAGTTGAAACCCAACGCGTTAATATCAAACAGGCGTTAAAAACAATCAGAACGGCCAACAACACTTTTACTGGCGTTCACGTTGGGAAAGATCTGGAATTTTTGAATAGCATGTGCCACGCTTTTATGAACGTTCGAGGGGTTTAAATTTTTCCATGTCTACTCGCTAAACATATGATAATGTTTGTCACACCTTTCGCAGCGGGTGGCCGGCAGTTTTTTCAAACTCAACGCGTTTGAGCTCATTTTTTAAAATCAAAATATTTACGTAAATCAAAAAATAAATATAATAAAAAGTAAGTAAAAACCCCATTTTTATGCTTAACCTAAACGTTGCAACACCCTTTAAGCATGTTAACCTTAAAATAAAGTCTGCCACATTTTAGCTTTTTCTGAATCACTACAGTCAACGTTTCATCACTTGATTGCTCGTCAAATAGTTACCTATGATCTTTTATTAATTGTTTTACATCATTCTCAAAACTAGATTTACTAAAATCAAGTTAACGCTTTCATGTCTCGTTAAATAGTTCATTAACTTTTTAAATCATACACTAATCGGCAGCCCATTTTTAAATGTAAAATAAATAAAAAAATAAATTTAATTCAACTGTTATTTATATCTTTTTTAATCGTAAACCAATCTTAATAAAGTGGTAGAAAGTCAGATTAACATCTTGAGAAACCAAAATCACAATATGGCAAATAATTTTAAGGCCTGTGGGGCCAACAATCTGTATTTCAACTGATGGCCTGCTTCACGCTTGTTGTTATTTATGTGAATAAAAAACATAATTGATGTTCAAACCTGCTCCTTAACCTTTCTCTTTGGCCCTTCCAAATTTACGTGTGAAGTATATTTGTAAGCTTCTACTTCTTCGGCTTCATTTTAAAAAGAAAAAAATTTAAAAATTAAAAAATAAATAATCCCGCATCCTATGCTCTCTCGTCCTCTCCACCCTTACCCTCCCTCCCTCTCTCCCTCACAAACCCCGCACTGCAAAACATGTTTAGCGGGGGTAGGAAAATAATAACTTCCTGCTGGGTTCTACGAAAATATTGACGCTGTAACCCCTGGCGTATCCCTTCACTTGGACTGCGATTGAGAATCAGCACTCATTGCCCAAATTTTTTAAAAAAGATATTTCTTAAGTAACTTGTCATCTGTGTCTCTGTTGTCCTTACTTCTTTTGTAAGATCGCGTAGTCCGTCCTGCTAGCAAACCGATTTTATTATCTTTTAAATTTTATTACACATGCGCTCACAAATGTTTTTTCGGTTTCATAATTTAATGCATCCACTAAGGCAGCACATGCGCACTTACAAATGTTGTTTCGATTCATTATGTTAATGAGGGTTTCGCATGTGCAGTGAGATTTTTTGTCACGTCTTCCCGTAAATATATTTTACGCGTGTGGTGACCTAATTCTGCTCTGAGTTGAAACCCAATTCTGCTCGAAAATTTTGCTCGCCGAAAAGGCATGGACGGAAATTCTCAGCACAGCACTAACTTAGCGACGCAACTCTGACCACCGAAGCAGACGATGCTTCTGGTTTGCGTCAATATCAGTGGCTCAGGCGCCTGTATAGCCGCACAAGTGAATCATGGTGTGGTGGGGTGAAATCAATATTAGCCAAGCCGCTGATTCTCATAGTCAGCCTTCATCGGGGTGGTTAAGTCGTAAACCATTTTTTGGCCTATTTTGGGGTAATTGACGGTGTTTGTTTTTCAATGTTCTGTTTAAAATTGCATCATTTTCTACTTCGGAAGTTAAAAAGTCCTTTCTCCACTCCTTTGAAGTTCAATTTTTGGGCGTCGTAATCATCGCCCTCAGCCAAGTTTTGAAATTCTTCGCCGTAATGTTTTCCCTCCTGTAATGATTGCTTATTCTTAATCTTAATGAACAGAGTTTTGCCGATGCTAAAGCACAATGCAGTGTTCTTTGTAATTTAGGAGTTAATTTTTTTAACACACTTACAAACCTAACCACGGCGCCTAAACCTAAACCAAGGGCCCCCTAATGCTAACGAGGCCGGCGCCCCGGCCCCGTGCTAAAAGAGTTAACACAACCCGCACTTTTCGCTAAACTACAAACCGATGACCAGTAATTACATAAAAAGAGTATTTAAAGCTTTGCAATTCTTTCTAGTAACCCTATACTTATCCAGTCGCTTTCTATTTCCTTTTGAAGTTCTTAATTGCCTAACCTAAACTTTGAACCTTTCCCTTTTTTTAATCAAGATTATTTTATAATTATCTTAATAATTTCTATAATCCTTCTGCAGCACTTCATCAACAGAGTAAACGCAATAAAATCAACAACTTAAGGAAAATAAAGTCGATCGTATTGTCTTTTCACCATCACGTAACCTGTCAATGATGCAAGAGCGTTTTTTTCATCTCCTTTTAGTAATAACAATAACGAGCTAAAAGGGGCATCCAAGTTTTCAGCCTTTATTTGTATGCCTCAAAAACTATGTTCTTGCAACTAGTATTCCCCCCCCCCCCCCCCCCCCCCCCCCCTTGATAATAAATAAGCAAAATCATCGTCATTGCCTAGGTAGTGATTCTAGTTTTGGGGAATTCAAGCCACGGATCACCCCCCCCCTTCACTAAGGCCTTCTTCTCTGTAGCATAATTCGAACCCTGCCAGTTATTTCAAACCGTTTTTTCTGTTTGTTCCTGGACCAGCTAACAAAAGGGCCCTGCATCAAAGCCTTCTAAATTGTTTTTCTTATCGTATATACTTGGGCTCGTATTCAACTTTAATTCCGTCATTTCAGGAGCAACGCCCAGTATTCCTCTTTTATGATTTATCGCTTTGCCAAAACGTTTGCTCTTAATTCTATCTCTTCTAGGTAGGATGTTGCTGCCGTTTTGCCAATTTCTGTTTGTTTGTAAACCCCAAAAACATCTGTGCCAAACCATAAACATTTCCCTGGCACTCCTATTAGATCAAACTCATTGTGTCCGTATCTTTAGCTCACTCTGCATTAGAGCTAGCTCCGCTTTGTTCTGCCCCCAGACATCTTTTTTATAATATAAAAATTATAAAAACAAATGTTAAACATCGATATAAACACTACAATAAACAACGTATCGAACGGGGTCAGTCCGTAACATAGCTTACGTGCTTAGATTTTCTAACGCTCTTTATTTTTACCACTTTTTCCCTATTATATAATTTTCACTAAACATTCTCAAAACTATCCCTTGCCTTAGTGAAATATACAACGATTTAACTGCGATCGAAACTTTAAGACAGCATTAATTTTTGATTAGAGCCACACAGAAACAAGGCGTGACGACCGCTAAAGGTTACTTTACAGAGCTTTCTTTTTTTAACAAGTCTCGTCAGCTGAACAGCATCAATATAAACAGGTTTCAGTCCCCCCAAATCGTCTAAATAATGTTCTAAACATCCCCTCAGTTTGTCGCTAGGGGCAACTAAAAATATATTCTCGTCTGTCCAAATAAACTTCCTTTCTTGTAAGACTTTTTGGCTTATGGTTGTGCAGAAAAAACAATGTGCCGTAAAGAAACCTATATATTGTTTGTAACAAATCAAGAAAAAGACCAGTTTTCCCACACCCAGTAAACCCGCAGATAAGTGAGCAGTGGGAAACTTTTTTGGGAGAAACTTCAAGCTATCCATATTTTTTTATTTGTTTTTTCTGCATTTTAATAGCCACATCTTTGTCTGTTTTTGTCATTTTTTAACTGAGGGATTCACAAACCATAAAAACAGCATTGTATTGGACCTCCGTCTGCTTTTTTGTAATATTTATTTGTAAAACCACTGCCCATTCCTTTCCCACTCCAAACAATCTGTTGCAAATGTGATCTAAAATCTAACACAGCCCATATTTCTTATCAAGAGTCTTCAACTTACATCATAAAGGAAGTTTTTTACATACACGATCAACTGCAGATCCCTTTGCTACCTCCAGCGAACAACTTCTTTTCTCAAAGTTTGGTGAGGTAAAAGTCCGCTCCTGAATACAACCGATCAACTTGCCATTTAATTACACAGTCAACCTTCTCAATTTTTGGATTATAAACGCTCGATTCTCTCTGAAAGGAGTTTTTCTAGAAATAAGAACAAAATTCCCTTTTTAAGACTCAGAAACCTGATTTAGATGTATGTTCCAGAAGTGTCTCGTTTGTTTCTGTTTTTTGTAATGCGTGCATAACTTTTATAATAATTTAAAATGTCTTATTTTTACTGGTAAGATTGTTTTAAGCCCAAGAGGTGGAACAAGGCTACAACGTAGGAGAATGTTTCTGTGTATTAAGTTCAGGTTTATCAGACAGCGAAGAACCGCTAGGGGTTAAATTCGGATAAGTTTTCTTTTAGTTGGGGGGATATGGAAGCGTTTTCAGTTAAAATAAGGGACAGATCTGTTGCCTGCTTTTGCAACTGGTATTTTTAAAACATTTTGCCCTTTCCCTTTAAGCTTTTGGAAAGTTTGTTTTATCCCGATAAAATTTTCTTTTTTTAAGCGAATTGGCAAAAATGCGCCTGCTATAAAAATTTTTTTCATTTTTGTTTGGTAAATCCTCCAATTAAAAACGATTAGGACTTGTTATACTTTTTAATTCATTGATATAAAGGTCCCAAAAGGCTTAGTTTAATTGCATTGTTAGGTATTAATAATTCAGTGCTTTTTTTCGATGGGTCTTCTTTTCTTAAAAGGGAGTAACTAATTTTTAAAAAAAAAGTTTAAAATATAGATTTAATTTTAAAAGGTACCAGCCATTGAAAGAAACAAATTTTCCCTTTTGGGCAAAAGGAAAGGTTTTCCCCCGGGGAAGGAAAACCCCCCTTTACCCTTTTGAGGGCGTTTTGGGAAAATTTCTTTTCAAAAAAATTGGGGCCAGAAGCCTTCCTTTGATTTTGATATAAAATAAAATCTCATGCCCCAACCGATAGGACCAGTAAAATTTTAAAACACGGAAAAAACGCAGGAAATTTTTACTCCCGCCAACTGTTTTAATAAAAATTAAAAGGTCCTTTTGACCAAGGGTTCATTTTTTAGGCTGAGGCGTTAGTTTTTAAAACAACAAAGAGATTAAATAGAATATTTCGATTAATAAAAAAAGAGAACCCGTTCATTAAGGAGAAACAGTAGCATTGAAACATTGAACCCCGCAGGTCTCACCTTATGAAAAAGCAAAACACTAGAAAAAATTTCAAATGGAAAAAAGAAAAAAAAAATAAGCGCAGAGGATACTTTGGAAAAAGGTAGAAGAAAAAAATTAGGGAAAGAAACCGGTTAAGTGTTGTCATACAAGTGCAAGGCAAACAAGCAGAATAAGAGAAACTATAAACAAAAATACTTTATGAAAACACTACGCTAGCTGAAAGAATAAGGACTCTGTTCAAGGGAACGGGGGATTACAATAGTTAGCATATTAACGGCTGTTGGTTTGCTATCTCTAAAACTCTTTTTATGCTTTAACCGGCAGTGCGCCAACGGGGTCAGTAGCGCCTCCAACACCTCAGCCTGGTAAAAGTTGGATTAGAAAACAATTACATCATCTAGCAAACTTATAAAGAAGTTAGCTGCCAAAGCGCTTGATGCTCTACCCGGCATAATAGGTAGTGTTGTTAGTTCGGTTTTGTCTACTATAGGTAAGGTGGCTGGTTATATGGCGGACCATCTGTGGACTTAGGAGTGCTAGCTGCTGGATTAATTTTTAGTGAAATAAAGTATAGCTAATCCAGTAAAAGTTAAAAACAAAACCCAGGGCCGTCTTTTCGCTATATGGCTGTCATGCGAGGCAGATCAAAAAGGTGGGCTGCTTTCTGGCTGTGGGGCCTTATAACTGGATCGCTTTTTTCAGGCTAGGGATTTTTTTAAAAAGGATGGAGCAGGCCTTTGTTTAAGCTTTGGGTTGTGTCCTAAGTTTTTGGTCGTCTCCAGTATGAGGATTTCAATTGTTATAATTTGTATCTACCAATCTGTAGTTCTAAAGGTCAAGGGTAGCTGTATAACCAAAGGCCACAACAAAGTCAACCTTTACCTAGCATGTGCAAGAACGCTTGATCCTTTGTTGCTGGGAGGGAAAACAAAAGCGAGTTAATGCACTTCTAAATTGGGTAGAAATTTTTTTCAGCATCAAACCCTGTAGACTGATCTAGTATGCAAGACTTGGTCTGTGCTTGTGCTCTAATAAACACCAAACGTATGTCCTTATGGAGTCATTAAGTCTTTGCACCCCTGGCATTGTTAGGCCTTTACATTCATCAAAGAAAAATTTTGTCCAGCATTAGGGTGTTTTGTTCTATGGATCCCAATCGAACTTGTGCGTTTGGTTGGAAAGAGGTGTGGCCGGGCCCAGTAATCATAATTATATTCCTATGTTCCCCCCACAAATAAAAATGTGCCCAACCCATGGCTGTGGTCTAACTTTTGTCTAAAGTCATTTTAAAGGGGTAATTTTAAAATTTCGTTGCAGATTTTTTCATATGCATTATTGTTCATTGGGCTGTTGAATGGATTAAACGCGTTGTCGTTGGGGAGGGCACTTGCAGTTCGGTTAGTATACGTCTGTACTGGTAATAAACAGGGAAAGTTATATACTGACCTTACTAAAAGATGGGGTGGTTTAAATGGTTTGCATATGAAACGCCACAGCCATGGTTTCGCAGTAAATGGCCAAAATTTAACTGATTCTGGAAAAAGCCATAGGGGGGAAAGACCATGCTGATGGCACTCTTTTCACTCTTTATTGGTGGATTTAAATATTTAGTTAGTGGGTTTACAAGTCTGACTTGGAAGCCATATGATTCGTCTACTGCAATGGTTAAATTGCTGAAGTCCAAAGATTTTGGGGGTTTTAAAACTCTCCTACATTGTAAGTAGCACTTTCATTATATTTAAAAGGCTCCCTTTTTTTAATTAATTTTTTAAAAAAGGTTATAAAAAGGATGCGCAACTATAAAAAAACCAACAAAACAAAAAGTTTTGTTTTTTAAAAAACCCCCAATTAAAAAAATAGGCGCCGGGGGAATTTTTAGGGTTGCCCTTTTGAGAAATTGGGGGGGAAAATTATGTGGGCTAACATATTTTGAAAAGGCTCAGAATTTAAAAGGGATTAAAAGTTAAAGCGTACAAGGAATCAAATAACAAATAAACAATACCGAGGGTACTACAACTTTTTTTCTTTAAAAAAAAAAACTTATCGAAATTTTGGGATATTTTTAACAATTTTAAAGAGGAAACCTCGAAATTTCTATAAATTTCCCCCAAGAAGAAAAGGGGAAAAAATTTTTTTTTCTTTTCCCAAAAGGGCTTGCTCGAATTTTAAGGGTTTTTACAGCAGTGGGCAAAGAAAATTTTGATTTGTACCAAAAGACGATGTTTAAAACCCAAATTTTAAAACAAAAACCTTCTTTATTTTCCCCGTGAAACCCCAAAGTTTTTAAAAACCAAAACCAAGGGGTTAAAACATGGTTAAATTTTTTTTGCTGGCCAAAAAGTCAACAGTTCTAAAGGGTTTTGGGTACCAACTGGGGGGGGGGGTTTTTCGTTTTTCATTATAAAACTTTGACGGAGACAATTTAAATTTAAAAAATTAAATAGCGAAATTAAAAAATTTATTTGGATGTAAAAATAACTAACCAAGTGGAAACCCAAATTGTTTGTTCATTTAAAATTAAAAGAGCTGGAAGAGAAGAGGCAATTTGAAAAATAAGGGGGGGTTTTAAAATCCCCCCGGACGTTAAAAACACTTTTGTTAAAATTAAAATTTTTTTTTTTTAAAAAAGTTTTAAAAAAAAAATTTAAAATCTATATAACCAAGCAAAACGAGCGGTTTTCGAAGTACCCAAATTTTCCCAATTTGGGGTGGGAGTTGTAGGATTGCCCCAAAGAAAAATTTGGTTTTTTAAAAATTTTGTGGGTTTTAAAGTTAAACTGAAAAAAGCCCAAAATTTAAATGGATCCAAAATTAGAAAAAAGGGGGGGCAATCAAAAAACAAAAAGGCAAATAGCTGATGGAAAAAAAAAATTTTTTTCTTTTTAAAAAAATTTTTTGGGGAATATGGTATATTTTTTGGAAAAAATTTAAAGAAGCCCAAAACCCAGAATTTCTATAATTTTTCCCCCTGGGGAAAAAAGAAGAGAAATTAAATTTTTCCAAAAGGGGCTTGCCCAAAAATTTAGGGTTCCCCAGTGCAAAAAGAACTTAAAAAATTTGTAACAAAAAAGAAGATGTTTATCAAAATTTGAAGGTAGAAAAATTCTGATTTTCTTGTGAACCCCTGTTGTATGTCCATTTTAAAAACAGTTAAAAAACAGTACAAAAAATTTTTTTTGATGGTGCCCGTCTACAATTTCAAAAAGGTTTTGCCAAACAACAAAGGGGGGATTTTTCGGGTTATCGATTAATCTCAGTTTGGAAAAAAACAGTGAAATACGGAAAGCCGTTGTTTGTTCTATTATTAATGTGCTGGAAGAGAAAAACGACTGTAAACCCTAATTTTTATGTCCTTGAGAGAATGTAAATATCTTTGTTCACGATCACCAAATTTTATCTACACGTAAGCCCCCGTTTTAAAACAACGATTGCGTCGATTTTAGAGGTTTTTACATGTTAATTTTTTTTGTAAAACAGGTGTTAAAATTGGCCAAAATTGATATGTGATGGACGTGATTTGGATGTGAAAAGGGGGGTTTTCGTTGCAAAATAACTGGGTGAGCTTGAACGAAGATATTTACATTCTCTGATGTAGCATTGTTTCTAATACTTTCTTCTGTCATTCTGCTGAATGTCCTTGTAGCGGTTTAGCGGGTTAGGTTGGGACAGTAGCGGGATCCCGGGATATTTCTGAGTTTTTTGTGGTCTATTCAATTTACTTTGTCCCCTAAGTCAGTTAGTTCTGAATGTGCCTTTCTCTTCTATGCCTTTTTTCCCTTTTCCTCTCTCGGCTATCTTTTCTCTTTGTTAGATCCATACCCCATCTGGAGTGCTAGTGCGAGTGAGTGATTGTAATGTGAATAAAAAATTGTCGAAACATCTTCCTCTTGTGGTCTGGTGGTGTGAGGGATTGAGTGATCGCTCTGCTTCTGCCACTGCACATTACCTGTATAAGAACCCCCACCCCCTGTCAGGTGTACTCCCACTTGACAATTATGGTGGAGGTGCGGGTAACAGGAATGTGTATGTGGTAGTGTAAAAGCGACACTCTGAACTCACTACCGCCCGACCCTTGAGAGACCTGTCTATCTTTCTTTACGTGTATTTGACGGGGGGTTGGTTGGGTGGGTTCTAGAGTCAGTAGGGAACCCATTGGAGCGGACCAGTTTTGGGGTGCTGTCGGCAGTAGAGTTCCGTGCTCCGTGGTCGGACCTTCGGCGCTTCCGTTCTGTGTTCGTCTCCGTGTTTTTGTTTTGTCTAGTACCGCCGGCTATTGTTTCTAGAATTCCGTTCTCCTTTTCTCATTACCTTAGTTAGAATAGGTACTGGGTGGAGAGAGAAGGGTTTTTGAATTTTAGATTAATAGGTCTTGCTTGTGCAGAGTCGTTGGTATCAGTGCTTGTACTAATTTAGGATTTTGGTCTGCATTTGCCTGTACCCAAGACGCCGACTGTGTTAGCAAGGTAAGTGTAGGCGGGTTTGCCAAGCACTTGGTGCTTTGTCTACAATGCAAACTTTGACACTTAGTTGCGATACCGTGTTTGCGCAAAAACTTGGTCATTACATAAGTCTATCTACCTCAGTTCACAAAACAAGGAAAGACTATTCTTGGTGGTGTGTTATTTTGTTATTACACACTAGGTTGTAGGTCTGTGTCGTTTAGTCTTAGGGGAGTAGCCCTAAGTTGATAGGCTTTCCTCTCTGTCTAGCGCATATACAAGTAGTTTATTTGCTTTTCTATCTAGCTGCTGATGTTAGGCTTTCTTTATTGTTCAACACAAATTTGTGTGACTGTGGTGATTGGAATAATAAATTTGTCAGTCGTGTGTTGAGAATGGGAGTGTAGCGTCTGTGGGTACAAGTGTTTTTTTCCAAAGAGCCATTTGCGTCTTTTTTTGTCGCCCCCTCCCCCTGTCATCCGTTTCCCATTCAGTTACAGAGCAGTGATTTTAGCACGTGGTTCCCGTCTGTGGACTAGATCGTGTTGCACGGGAATTTCGGCGCGCTCATCGGCCCACTCTTTTGATCGAGTCGGTTCTGTCCTGGTGCCCCAGTGACCATGTTGGTGCACGTGCGCTTCCGTGTTTACGTCAGTCGCTGGTAGAATGTAGGTTAGCTGTTTGGCCTTGCGGTACGGGTCGTTTAAGTTCTATTGTCCGTCCCTGCCTTATGCGTGTTTGTTGATGTCTTGTTGCTTTTCCTCTTTGGATAAGTTTGGTTGCTGGTTGGAGTAACGCGTTGAGTTATAAATTCCAGTTGTATAGGTTTGTGATTTCTTTGGCCTCTTTGCTGGTAAACGTCTTTGAAGTCTTATTTTGAGAAATCGACATTTGATCCGGATATAGTTTGTTACCCAGGTGTGGTAACTTTGTTTGGGTTCTTGGCACGCCGGTGCAAAAGGGGCAGTCGTTGTTATAAATTGATGAGTTTGTGCTTTGTCGATTTATTGATTAATTCCACATCGTGTTGGAATCGATTCACGTCTGGACATTGTTTTACATAGAGGAAAAGAAACCGTTGAGCTCGGACCACGTTTTTCTGGTCACGGTTTTGTTGTTGTTGAAGATTGTTGTTCTCAACGCTTTGAAGTGTTAAAAACATAACTGGGTATCTCCTTCGTTGGAATTTAGGGGAAATAATTCCAGCTCTTAGCGAGTTATTGAATTTGGATACTCGGTGTTCATTTGGTGAGAAGAGGTTAGTTTGCTTTACTTATTGAGCTTAGCCAGGTTAAGCGATTCAGTTCGTTGGGGCTAGCTTAGTGTGGCAGTACTCTTGAGTGCAATTTGGTTCGTGGAAGCATTCTTTCTCTTCGAGTTTGAACGGTTTTGTGGATTGACTACTCTTAGTCATAAAGTTATACATTGTTAACTTTGTTGTTCAAACTACTCTCTTGTCTTGTGAGACATACCTTAGATTGTAACCTACGGTTGGAGATTTGTTGGTGTTGACTACACTTAGTCAAAAAGTCGTACGTAGGACTTTGTCATTTCTCCTTCCCTGTTTTGGGAATATTGTTACAATTGTTGACTACCCTTAGTCATAGAGTTACACTTGTGGAACGTTACTATTCCGTATTTCCTTCTCGTGGGAATACAGCTGCAATTCAGCGGATTGGAGTGGTTGACACGTTGTGAGCTACTCAGTTTCGGTTCCCATTCCTGGACTTTAACTTTTGTGGTTCTAACTTGGAGGAACTTGGTCTTTGGAGGAGATATTGTTGGTGGACCACTCTTGGTTCGTTGGATAAAAGCACTTCCTCGTGGTGTTTTGTTAGGGTTGTCCATACGTGTTTGACTTACATCAAACCCTTACGTCATTTCTCATTCAGTATCTTTCAATGAGTGTTGTCATTCTCGGTGAGGGTGGCTTAACCATCGTGCTGGTGTTACCCTATATGACTCAGATTTAAGATAGTGCATTTCTTCCCTTTGGAAATTGGGGATAGTTCTCTTCAAACCTAGTGACTATTCACAGAATCTTGGATTTATATCCATTTAGTATCGTCCTGTACTACTGGCTTGTGGTGGGTTCAAATACTTTGTGACCTTCGAAGTAGTCGACCGTGGTACTAAGTGCGAAGTGGACACGCACGTCGGAACCTTCGTGGGATTTTGTTCATCAGAGTTCTGCATGGCTGTGCAAATCTTGTGTATCACTTAGTGATTCGTGACTTCGTGTCTTGTGAGGTGTACTGTAAGTTATGGAACATGTAGATGACGGGCGCCGGATCACACGTTCTCAGACTCGTGGGGCAGGAATCCTACCAGGGATGGGAGCCCCATGACTCAGGCGACGACTGGCCCTACTACCCAGGTCGTGTTCTCTTCTGGTGGGACTCGTCCTCCAGTCACCGCAATGTCCACAATACAGGAGATGACCCCCACTGGTCACTCTCTCCGAGACGACCTCTGCCCACTCCAGTCTCGGGACTTTGCCCTCCGCCGTATCTTCGAGATGACTTCCGCTTTCGGCCTTCGCCTATGCCTCATCCTCCTGGACCAGCGCCCATGGATCCTCTTATGTTGATGAGGATTGAAAGAGAAGAAAGAGAGGCCAAGGAGAAGAGGGAAAGGGAAGAAAGAGAGGCAAGAGAGAAAGAGAGCGGGAGGAGAGGAGACTGGAAAAGGAGGAGAGAGAAGCCAAAGAAGAGAGACGGTGGAAATTGGAAAAGGAAGAGAGAGAGGCGAAAGAGAAAAGGGAGATGGAGGAGAGGAAATTAGAGAGGGAGGAAAAGAAGTTGGAGATGGAGGAGAGGAGGTTGAGAGAGAGGAGGGAGAAGGAACGGCGATGGAGAGACGAGATGGAGGAAAGAGACTGGAGCGAGAGTCGAAAGAAAAGAGAGAACAGTTAGAAAGGGAGGCCCAGAAACAGAAAGAGTTGGACTTTGAGGCTCGTTTGGAGGAGGGAAGAGAAAGACTCCGGGCCGAACTAGTTCAACAGTTAGATGCAGCCGAAGCACAGTCTATGTTGCTTCCGAGCATGGCTCTGCCCATCGGAAATAGCGGATTTTCATCAGGGCGTGGATATTCCGGTGGCTCCACCCAAGCTACATATGCCAGTGTACAGTGCTAGCGATAACATAGATACCTACATCGAGCACTTTGAGGCGGTTGCCGCTGCGTACCAGCTGACCGACCAGAGGAAAGCCCTTTACCTCATCAGTAGCCTGACGGGGAAGGCTAAGGAAGCGTTTGTTGACATTCCACCCGGAGCTTCCTATACCGAGTTAAAAGCGGCTCTTTGCTGGAGACTGCACATGACTTCCAAGTCCTATAGAAAGCAGTTTCGCACAGTGAGGAAACCTTTAGAGGAGACTTTTCACCAGTTAGGGGAACGCCTCCGGCGCACTATGGAATATTGGATTGAAGCCTCAGAAATGGAATTGAAGGATTGTTTCCTCTTGGAGCAACTTATGAATTCAGTTTAAGTTGGGTGAGGAGAAACCAAAGACATTCGCCAGGGCAATCGAGATTGCTGAAGCCTTCGCAGATGCGCGTCGTCACTATCGTATGCCTGCACCAGGAACAAGTAGGAAACCCGCCGATCGGGAGTCACATGACCTCAAACCGTTGTCACCCTCCAAAAGCGATGTCCCCAGCAATTCCAGGAACGTCGGAGCCAAAGGGGCATTTCGTTCGGATTGTCCCAAGAGGAAGGACAAAACAAGACCCGGCGATTCGCACGTTAGGGTGGCATTTGGAGAGAACGAAGTCATGACCCCATCATATCCAACCTTCCATCGGTGGTGTGTGGCAAGAAAGTGGAAGCTATTAGGGACACCGGAGCTACAGCGGTCTTCATCGACGAACAGCTAGTCCCAAGTGAGGCACCTCGAGGGGAAGAGTGCCAAGTGCTAGGAATCGAATCATCCTTCAGGGCAACCCGATCTACAGCACTGGTAGATGTCTCTACGCCATACTTTAAAGGAAGGTGTGGGCAGTCGGTCTTCAGCATCCTGCATGCCCCCTACTGATTGGCAATTCAGTGTGCTTTGGGAATGGTCAACGTCGGGAGATATCGTCAGAGTTGCCAGCAGAAGTATTTGTGGCCGCCACCACGCGTTCCCAAGCACAGAGAGAGAAAGAGGCTCTGAAACCCCTTCTGAAGCCCCTGACTCAGCATGACACTTTGACCAAGGATCCCTCAACTGTACGCAGTGTGCGAGCAAAGGATCCATCCCTCAACAACATCCAGAGTTTGGTTGGGGAGCCAGCAAGGATGTCCCGCAGCAGCGCGGTAGAGTTTGTGAGACGCAAAGGACTTGTACACAGGCGTTTCACATCACCTACTTCAGCTGCCACTCAGCTAATCGCACCAAAGCTCTCCGCAGTATAGTCATGCGCCTAGGCCACGATACCCCTATGGCAGGACATTTGGGACACGTCCGACCTGGAGAGAATCCAGCAGGACTTTCATTGGCCAGGAGTGGCGAGGAACATCCAAAGGTAACGGTCGCAGCTACAATGTTTGCCACCGAACAACCCCGAAGGGCCGGAACACCAGGATGCCTGGGGCGTTGTTGACATCAACAGGTTCTGCATCCTTGAGGAGTAGAAAGCCATTGTTAAGAAAGCGAAGGAGCAGACCCAAAGTGAGTCAAACATGCGCTGAAATGAGATCGAATGAGAGGGAGTCAAACACCAACCAGGACCACCACACAGCCATGGGCCAGTTGTGTGACAGCTCTGTCTCCTACACATGTAAAGCAGCACGCTTCCATGACCAAGGTGACCACGTATGTAGGGAGATAGCAGAGAACGCTGAACATGAGAAATGGAACCCTTCTCTACGTAAAGGCATGACCCATTTTGCTGAAAGTCTCTCGGCTGTTCAGGACCACAGGGAGGCTCAGGTGAATCGGCTAGAAAAGAAAGTGGTGTGTAATCTCGGTGGCTACGGACTGTTGTGCGAACAGACCAAGAATGACTTGAAGGAAACCTTCAATGCCCAGTCCAAGGAAGCCGTGCAGAAGAGGAAGCTGGAACAGATCAAGATGAAGATGCCACAGAACCAACAGCAAATTGTGCAGGTTGAATCAGACCTACAGAGGGCCAGTGAGGAAGCTTCTTGCAGTCAGCACGCCTTGGAGCAACAGTTCACAGCTTTCAGCCGATATCACCGACATGAAGAAAGTGCTGACAGAGTTTGTCAACACTGAGCTGGTCTTCCATGCCAAGGCCCTGGAATTCTACACTGTGCTTCCAGACACTGAACGTCATCGACCCAGGCGGTGGCCTGGAGGAATTCAAGCTACAGATGAAGCCAGCCGTTGCAGTGCGTCAGGATATAGCGCGTAATGACTTTCCAGCAGTCCCTGAACAGCAACAGCTCATCACCCTCAGTGCCACCACCTTGTCTAACCCATCTCCAGTGCCCTGGTTAGCAATGATATGCCCAGAGAGGCACCGGATGAGGACACTGATGACTATGAAGATGATGATGAAGGCTGATTACCTCAGCCGGATGGAGCAATGAGTCAAGGTTCAGGAGTGAGTAAAGTCTACATGAGTGTAAGGGTGTACAGAACGTATTGGAGGCTGTGATAGGCTGTGCCTCAGTGGCACAAGCCTCTTTGGTTGGGGGGTGTTGTCACGGACGTACATACTTTGGTTTAGAAGATAGATCATTTCTTTTCAAACCCAGTATAAAGTGAAGTGTTACCAGTGACATCTTTACCACATTGGCCGGGTGTTGACCAGTGTGCTATTTGTGTCATCCCGGGTGCGCTACGTCCGTGCATTTCGCTCCCATCCTCCAATATTTCTCTTCATTTTTTTCTTTTAAAGCTTTCTTTTTCTGTTCTTTTATCGCTTTCCACGTGGTTCATCAGCTGATGTCAGGTGCCACAGGTGAGCTGTTTTTTACCTGTTGCCATCTTGGTTAGGTTTGTGGTGTGGCACTCTTTTACGGACTGTCGAGTCGGAGAGATCTCCATCTCTGCTAGCTGGGCCCACATTTCTTTATCCACTTCGGTGTGGGTTTTGTGGAAGTCTTTCGCCCTTCAGCGGGTCGGAAAGTATTCTACTTGACACCTGGGATCCCTATCCCTGCCAGCTGGAAAAACCACCTTGGGTCGTCCTGACCTGGAGTCCCCTTCGGTGTGGACAGGCACGGTTTCGGCTGCCACCCTTCGTTGGACTGGGGAGCGAACCGTTTCTCACCTCGCCCACCCGCCATTTTGGGGGGGATTTCTAGCCCTTTTCCTTCAGCTGCAGCTCCGGTCTTGGGCTGGCGGGCGACCAGCATCCACGGACCCTGCAGTCATCATCCTTCGTCCAGGCACCAGTCGTTTCTCAAACCTGCGGACTGGTGGAGGTGAACCTTGTCTCCTTCACTGGGACACCTGCTTCACCTCGGACTGGAAGACCAGCCCACTACGAACGTCATCCCTCAACAGGATCCACCTCCCTCTGCGAACCTCCTCGGTTCATGGACTCGAGTTGAGTGTTCAATCTTGTGTGGTGTGGGTGTGGGTCTGGCGTGCGTGTGCGTGGGTTTAAAGCCTGTCACTGATTCGTTTTGTTGTTTTTTGTTTTTTTTGTTTTGTTTTTGTTTAACTCTAGCTGAGTAGGTCCCGTTGGATGTAGCATTGTTTATAATACTGTCTTTCTTCTGTCATTCTGCTGAATGTCCTTGTAGCGGTTTAGCGGGTTAGGTTGGGACAGTAGTGGAATCCCGGGATATTGGGAGTTTTTTTGTGGTCTATTCAATTTACTTTGTCCCCTAAGTCAGTTAGTTCTGAATAGTGCCTTTCTCTTCTATGCCTTTTTTTTTTCCTTTTCCTCTCTCGGCTATCTTTTCTCTTTGTTAGGATCCATACCCCATCTGAAGTGCTAGTGCGAGTGAGTGATTGTAATGTGAATAAAATATTGTCGAAAAAATCTTCCTATTGTGGTTTGAGGATTGAGTGATCGCTCCGTTTCTGCCACTGCACATTACCTGTATAAGAACCCCCCCCCCCCCCCCCCCCCCCTGTCAGGTGTACTCCCACTTGAACACCAGGTATGGGGCATCTGCTTTCTACAACTGTGCTTTCATAGTTTGTACGCCTCTTCTCTCCTTCACCATTTGAGGAAGGATAGTATTGGCTGCTGGTCAGATGAATAAAAGCATAGCTACTAGCGAATGCCATGAATAGTCCACTTGTGAACTGGGGACCATTGTCAGAAATGCAAATTTCTGGGATCCCGCGACGTGAAAAAAATATTCTTTAGATGGTTGACAACAGTTGCGGCCGAAGTGTTGTTTAGATGGGCAAATTCAATTTATCGCGAGTAATAATCTGTCACGAGCAAGTACTGTTCCTTGTTCAGATCAAAGATGTCCATGGCAACCTTCTGCCAAGGATAGTCAGGAGTGTGTGTCGGAATGAGGGGTTCTGGTGTTATTTTCCTCTCCTTACATATGTAGCAGCGCTCTACAATGTTTTCAATCTGGGATGAAAGTTCTGGCCACCACATGCTTGCTCTGGCACGGTACTTGACTATGCCTTGATGTCCATGTGTATTCCCTGTAGCATTTCAGGCCTCAGTTTCTCTGGGATAATCAATCTTGTGCCATGTAACAGCAGGTGTCTTGAATACTGATGTCATAGCGAGCACTCCAGTAGGGCTTCAGTTGGGGATCTGATGGACATGTTTCCAGCCATCCACCTCTGCAGTATCTCATCAGTGTCTGGCACAGCATATCCCTTTGAAGCTCCTGTCGTATTTCGTTCAGTCTTTTCTCTGTTGCGGGAACATTGATGAAGATTTGGCTGACCATCAGATTGACATCCTCTTCAAATCCTTTGTCTTTTTGTGTCGCTGAAGACGTCGGTGCTTTTGATAAAGCATCAGCAGTCACAAGATTCTTCCCACGTGTGTATTTGATATTGTACTGAAATCGCATGAGTCGCATACAGAATCTCTGAATCCTAGGTGACTGTTCATCAATGTTCTTTGTCTTCAGAAGAGCAAGCAGTGGTCTGTGATCTGTCTCTATGGTGAGGTCTTTCAGTCCAGTAATACACTCGGATTTTTCACAGGCCCAGGTCACTCTTTGGGCTTTCCTCTCCACTTGCGCATAGCGCTGCTCCGTAGCATGGGTGATCTTGATGAATAGATTGGTCAGTAGAAGGAGGAGGAAAGTTTTCTCTCTGTACAGCTTCATTAAGTCTTGTGTAATCTACACAGAACCTGATCTTGTCATTGGTTTTTTGGCACTACAACTATCAGCGCACACCATTCAGTAGGCTGTGTCACAAGTCGGATCACGCCTAGGGCTTCCAGTTTCTCCAGTTCATCCTCACTTTCTTCTTCAGGGGCAGGGCGAGTCGACGTAGTGTGGCTACTACGAAAGGTCTACTGTCTTTCCTCAGTTTAATCTTGTATTTGAATCACACAACTTCCCTAGTCCCTGGAATAATGTTGACAGTTCTGGGTCGCTGACTTCACCTATCACTTCAAGTATTTTCAGGTCGACGATGGCTGGTCTGCCTAGCAGTGGCTCCTCTAAGTCCTTGATGACATAGATTTCTTGAACTGATGTTTTCCTTTATATTTAATGTTAGCATTGAATTTTCCCACGACGTTAATTTCTGAGTGTCCAGGACCAAACAGTTTCTTCTGGGTTTTCTGCAAAGGACGCTTGGATTTCAGACTTGGCACTACTGTCACATCAGCGTCTGTGTCTAGCTTCACTGCTTGAATATCTGTCGCATATCTTCCACGTTCACTGGGATCTTTCATGGGTTAGCAGACACACTGTCTACACTAACAGTGATTGTTCCCATGTATGAACAGTCTTCTTCCTCTAGTACTTCTCTTGAATCGTCGTCCTGTTCTTTCTCAACCATGTGGACTGACGATCTACATACAGCAGCAAAATGTACAATCTTGAAGCATTTCCTGCACTGTGCATTCTTTGCAGAACAATTGTAGCGGCTGTGTGGTGGACCTCTCCCACAGTGAGCGCACTTGAATGAAGTTTTCTTATGTCTGGAAACTCTTGGAATTATTCCTGGGTTTGACATGCGAATGGGAGTGGACTTGGCTCTCTGAAGTCTTGCGTGTCTGTCTAAAAGTGTGATGGGGCTGCTTTACTCGGCAGATATCAGCTGAGTCTTCTCCATCTGAACCTGTAGAGATGGACTTGGTCTGAGCCTTTGACATTTCATGCGCACGACAGATTTCCACAGCTTCTTTCAGCGTTAAAGTCGCCTTTTCCAGCAGCTTCTCCCTCACGGTGTCATCACGTATACCAATGACAATGCGATCTCTAATCATTCTTTCTTTTTCTGTAAAATTGCAGGTTTTCGCCATTTTTCACAAAACAGCTACGTACGTGTCAATATTCTCACCGTCAGCTTGGCTTCTCGTGTGTTCCATAAGTTCCTCATACCATTCATACTCTTCATGTGTTTTTCCGACACAGAACTCTTGGAACTTTTTCTCCACGACAGCAATGTCTTCTTTTTCTGCATCAGTATCGAAAGGCAATCCTTCATATATTTCTTGTCCATCTTTCCCGATACAGGCCAGAAGTACTGAACACTGATAGTCAGGATCTTCCTTATCCAGCCTAGTTGCTTTCTTGTAGTTGTTCCACCGTCTTGAGAATTTCTTCCAGTTTTGTTCTACGTTTTGCTGATTACTGAGATCAAGTTTTGACGGAGGTGGCACGTTCGCTCTAAACTGTCCTTGATTATTTGATGACATGGTTTCTTCTTTTTCTTATGTTACTTTTGTGCCACTAATATTAACAACACTATCTACTACTGTTGCTAATGTATGACGTTATCCGCCTTTGTATCATTGTGCAGTCAACACAATTCGTTGCGCTGAACCCTAAGCGATCTGAAGCGATCAAAGCTAAGTGAATTTTCGTTGTTTTATTCGTTTATGTATCACCCGACGAAGACCTAAGAGGTCGAAACGCGTTGTGTTTTGTCTTGTGACTCGTTTGTCCACGTTCTCTGGGCGGTTCGCTAACATTTATTTAAGATTTGTTACAATTACGTCAATTGAGTCCATCTGGCACTTCTGATCCAAGAAATATACATGATTTACGCTGAATTCCGACCGAATTTCTCTTCTCACAATTCATGAGTTATTTAACTGCTACACTTCTGACACCATGTGGAATTTGTCTAGTACTATTCTGGGTAGCCTAAGTACTGGCAAATCATAATAATAAACAGCTGCTCAGCGTACAGTCTGTTATCGGTTGCCGGCTCACTCTCGCTAGCCCCTTGTACTAGTACGTATATTACAATTTAAAACGACGTAGTGTGTGTATTCGAGTGGATGTGTCGGTCTGTCTGTCTCTCGTGTTGAACAATAAAGTAGTGGAGGAAGACATGTGCAGGCTAACGAATTCCTACGTCATTAAAACAGTGACTGCAAAGACTGAAGAAGAAAATCTTATCGCCTGCCCAGACGCCCTCCGTCCGCTGATCTGGACTCGTCGATAGGACACAAGCTCTCTGTGTGTGTTTCTTCAATTTAACGTCTTTTCACCATTGAGGATATTAGACGGAGTAAAAAAAAGGAAGGGAGTGGGGGTGGCGGGGAGTGGAAAGTGTTTGTGTGTGTGTGTGTGTGTGTGTGTGTGTGTGTGTGTGTGTGTGTGTGTGTGTGGAACGGGAGTGGGGCTGGGGGTGGGAGTTGAGGAGTGATATGTGGATGAGGGTGTATAGTACGAGTAGAATTAGTGTTTGTGGCTATTCAATTAGTATATAACTGAACGAAATGTAATTTAGGAAACCTAAAAAAATGTATCAGCTTATGAGATCTAAATTCTATAGAATAGTACTGATATCATATAGGGGCCAACTAGCAAGCATGTCAGATATATAACAATAACGTAACACAATAAATCATAGCATAAAGTAGCACTAAATCAAAGAAAGATACCAACTTGACTGAATTTAAAACTTTAGAGAAATTATAGAGTAACTGATAATTCTTCTTCTTCATTGCGAACGCCTTGATCTACAAAGTCAGTCCGGCCCTTGTGATGAATAGTGCCGTTTTCTCCAACTCTTGTAGATTGCCTTAGAGCTCGTCATAAGAGCTGTCTCTGTTGGCCACACCTCTCTCCTTGGCTGTTCATGTAATGGGCATTTTTTGAACACATGCTCCGCTGTCTGTTCTTCCTGCAAACAAAGATAGACTGGAGAAGGCGCCACCTTGAGCTTCGGCACAAGTGACTGTTCAGTCTGTTGTGCCCGGTGTGGAGCCTCACCAGGACACTTTGTTGCTCTCTGGACAACAGATGATAATCATCCTTGGGTGTCCTGGGCGTTGCGATAGTCCGGATGATGCCTTGCATCTCGCTGTAGGTGATGCTGTTATTGTACTGCTCCCCTTAAGCACCCTCCCTCGCCAGTGATCAGCCAACTCGTTACATGGTATCCCACTGTGGGCTGGAATCCACTGGAGCACCACTCTTCTGTTAGCAGCTGCTTTCTGCAGTGCTTCGCTGAGGCTTGTAAGTTTGCTGGGCTGAAATGCCTGCAGGACAGAGAGGGCGTCAGATAGGAAGACAACCTGACAAATGTCACTGTCTGTGTCCTGGATGATGGAGGCAGCCTGCAGGAGGCCTTGTTCTTCAGCTCTGTAGTTTGTGCAGTGCTTTCCTGTGGCAACACTGCTAGCTGTGGTTCTCCACTGGGGAATTTGGCAAGGATGCCTGCTTCTCCATCTGCCACGTTATTAGTTTGCTGACCCATCAATATAAACATGAATCCACGCCTCCTAAGGGTAACGTTCAGCAAACATGGCAAGAGTGAGGGTCTGTTTCATTTTCTCGTCCTGTTCTTCCCCTGGATGAGACAAAGGACAGTTGCGGAGACCCTGATGTCGGACTGGTCTGATGCCCAGAGTTCTGGAGTGTTTGAGGGCAGAGGGGTGTGTAGGTCATCTGCCAGTTTGTCTTGGTACTGTCGAGACAGGCTTATGCTCACGTGGACGAAACTGTTCCTCTTCAAACGATTTTTGGTAAAGCCATCCAGTTTTCTTTTCATTGGATGATCAGGGAGACTCTGAAGTTTTCTTGCCTGCATCATTGTCTTGACTTCTCTTCGCTGGTTCAAAAATTGGATGCCTGTAAGTTGCTCCACTTCCTTGATGGGCGCTGACCTCATTGCTCCGGTGATAATGCGTAGGGCCTGATTTTGGACTTTATCCGGTGTTTGCTGGTTGTCTTTGAGCAAGTGGACCAGGCTCTGAAGCCGTATTCAAGATGTGGTGTGACTGAACCCTAGTAGACAGTTTTCAGTATTCTTTCGTTCGCTCCCCAAGTGGTGCCTGCCAACTTGCGTAAGATTGCCATCTTCCTTCTATCCTTTACCTCACCTTAGTGATGTGTGGCTTCCAGGTCGCCCTTCTGTCAAAGGTGACACCAAGGTATGTTGCTTCATCCTCTTTCAGCTGAGTTCCTCCAAGAGTGATGGCACCAGCTTTCTGTTGTGTGGACAAGGTGAAGAGGGTCGTGGAAGACTTGTCCTTATTGAGGGTAATGCACCATTTCTCTGTCTAGCTGTTTAGTCGATTTACCGCTTGTTGCATACGGTAGGTGGCAGTTGATGCATGGTCTTCCTTGCACCACATCACCAGGTCATCGGCGTAGAGTGCTGTCTTGATACCCTTAGGCATCTCTGACACAAGGTCGTTGATGAAAAGCAGGAAGAGTGTTGGGGATAGAACTCCCCCGTGAGACACCATGACGCAGCAGAATTTTCTTGCTATGTGTTCTGTCCAGAAAGACTCTTGCTTTGCGGTTGTAGAGGTAGGATTTGATTCACTTGTACATACTATCAGTGGCTCCATTCCTCAGCAGTTTGACCAGTAGTCCCTCCATCCAGATTTCGTCGAATGCCTTTTGGAGGTGGTCTTCTTCTTCTTCTGCGTACGCAGGCTGATACTCCTGCGGACACTCCCCGTATAGACAGGCAACTAATAATCCTATCTATCCAACAAAGGGAGTGGAATTTTGTGTGTATGACCGCTTTTTATCCCGCCATTAAGGCAGCCATACTCCATCTTCGGGGAACCTTTTGGAGGTCGATCCAGATGGCAAAGACCAGCTTTTGTTCCTGAAAAGCGTCCTGAATTTCTTAAGACAAAGTAGCTTTGTCTCAGTGGAGCGGAATTGGTGAGATCCAGCTTGTTCTGATGTCTTCAGTGGAGCGGAATTGGTGAGATCCAGCTTGTTCTGATGTCTTCAGTGGAGCGGAATTGGTGAGATCCAGCTTGTTCTGATGCAAGGAGGTTAGCCGATTCCATGTACCATCGGAGGCGCTCATTCACAATTCTCTCCACGGTTTTCACAACACAGCTGGTCAGACTGATCGGGTGATAACTAGAGGGTTTTCTGGGATCCTTCCCTTTCTTCAGGATGGGGATCATGATTGCCTCACGCCAGATTTGCGGTAGTTTTCGTTCTTCCCAGCTGAGGTTAAAGACCTTGAGGAGTTTGTTCACTGCTGCACTGTAACAGCATTTCATTGCTGCTGATACCATCCGGTCCTGGCGATTTCCTTGGCTTCAGCTTCTTTAAAGCAGATCTAAGTTCAGCAAGTTTGATGGGTTTCATGGGTTTCAATTTGGTTTTGTTTCGTGATTGTTCTTTTTGCTCTCTCCGTGCTTCTCGTTGTTTACTGGGGCTGTCTGGGATGATGATCTCATTCCATACAAATCTGCAAATCTGTTGGCTGCTTATTTCCGTCACCATGTTCCCATTTTCTTCCAGCGTAACTTTTGCTCTGCTATTTTCTTCATCATTGAGCTGCTTGGTTAGTCTCCAGAGTTTCCGGCTGTCTTTCTCAAAGTTCAGAAAAGCGGTTTTCTCCCTCCAGCTTTTCCTGCTTGCTTGCAGCTTGTATTTGAGAAATCCGGTTTTAGCCTGCTGGAGTTTGATGTTTTTATCAGACGGGGAGTCTTCTGCTGCTCTCCTGGCTTCTGACAATTCATCTTCTAGGGCCTTAAGTTTAGTACTCCAGTATGGCTTGTAATTCTGCCTGGCGCCTCTTGGTATGGTTTCATGGGAGCCTTTAATATGCATTCATTGAAGTCCTTCACGACCAGGCAGGTATTGATGTTATTCCTGACAAGGGTCAGTATTCCTCCTTTGTCGGACCTGAAGCACAGGAAGCCTCTCACTTTGAAGAATTTGTGGCTCTGCAGGTGCGTCTCCTTGATGCAGCAGACTTGCATATTCTTTTCTTGCAGAGTATGTCCCAATTGTTTTTTTGTAATTTTTTTTTATTCAGTACACCTTCAGCATTCCAGTGCATGACCATGAAAGGACCCTGCTCTCTTGAGCTCTTGCGTACTTTGGTGCAGTGATTAGCTCTCCATTCTCGCTCTCTGGCGTCATGGATCTCCAGAAGCTGTGATGGGACTCCGTTGAGGCTCGGAGCACGGTGTTGAACCACCCTGGAGGGACCTCGATAGGCGAACACCATTCGTGGAACGAGCTGGTCGTGTAGACATAACGGCGAATTATGCATGGTAGCGTGGTTTGTTAGAAGGTGCACTCTGGCCTGGTACCGCTGTCTTCAACCTTCTGGGTTTCTGTCAGGGTTACCCGACCCTTAGCTCATGGCCCAAGGACCTACCTGTAAGCTCAGGAGGCTCGGGGTTTGAATGTGCCTCTTAACCGCATGATGTTCCCATGTGGACACCTGGGGCATTTTTAGAGGACAGCAGTGCCACTTGCTGACCCACCCCGTCCTGATAAGAACACCGCCTGTTGTCCGGGGCTGCTTATTTGTCCAGGCGAGCCCGGTGTAACGTGGTGAAACTGCCCCCCTTCCCATTTAACTCCCGGGAGTCAGTCTCGAACTGTCCCAGATTAACTCCCGGGAGTTAATCTGGGTTTGCGCCAAATCACCCCCAACAGGATTAGAACAGCCTCTCCCCCCCCCCCCCCCCCCAGCGAGTTAATTTGGCATTGGCCCAAAACAGCCCCTCCCTTGAGGAGTAAAACTGGTCCTGGCTCAGAACAGCCCCCTAAGACATCTGTGGAATTAATCTGGCACCGGACTGGAACAGCCACCCACTGGAGAGTTGAACTAAACTGGCCCAGAACAGCCCCCTCCCCCTCCTGGAGTTAAACTGGCCCTGGCACATAAACAGACCCCCCCCCCCCCCCCGTCGCTCCCCTTTCCTGGGGAGTTAATCTGGCACCAGCCCAGAACAGCCCCTCTGGAGAGTTAAACTACACCTGTCCTAGAACAGCCTCCTTCCAGGAGAGTTAAACTGGCACCGTTATGGAACAGCCCACCCCCAGGAGAGTTAAACTAGACAAGTCCAAGAACAGCCCCCTCCACCTCCTGGGAGTTAATCTGGCACCTGCCCAAAACAGCCCCCCTAGTTAAACTGGATCTGGCCTAGAACAGCCTCCCCCCCCTCCTGGGGAGTTCATCTGGCTCCAGCCTGGTACAGGCCTCCCTGGAGAGTTGAACTGGCCCTGGCACCCCCTCTCCTGGGGAGTTAATCTGGCACCAGCCCAGAAACAGCCCCTCTGGCGAGTTAAACTGCACCTGTCCCAGAACAGCCCCCCCCCCCCCCCCGCCCTCTCCAGGGGAGTTAATCTGGCACCGTCATGGAACAGCCCCTCCCCCCCCCCCCCCCACCTCCTGGGGAGTTAATCTGGCCCTGGCCCAAAACGGCCCCCCTAGAGAGTTAAACTGGACCTGGCCTAGAAACCCCCCCTCCCCCCCCCCCCCCCCTCTCCTGGGAAGTTAATCTGGCTCCGGCCTGGTTCAGGCCCCCCTGGGAGTTAAACTGGCCCTTGCACAAAACAGCCCCCCTCCCCGCCCCCCTCTCCTAGGGAGTTAATCTGGCACCAGCCCAGAACAGCCCCTCTGGAGAGTTAAACTGCACCTGTCCCAGAACACCCCCTCAAGGGAGTTAATCTGGCACCGTCATGGAACAGCCCCCTCCCCCCCCCCCCCCCCCCTCCCCCTGGAGGGTTAAACTAGACAAGGCCCAGAACAGCCCCCTCCCCCTCCTGGGAGTTAATCTGGCACCGGCCCAAAACAGCCCCCCCCCCCCCCCCCCTAGAGAGTTAAACTAGACCTGGCCTAGAACAACCCCCGCCCCCCCCCCCCCCCCCACCCCTGTCTCCTAGGGAGTTAATCTGGTTTCAGCCTGGTACAGGCCTCCCTGGAGAGTTAAACTTGCCCAGGCATAAAACACGCCCCCCCCCCCCCCCCCCCCCGCCACCTCTCCCCTCCTGGGAGTTACTCTGGCATCAGCCCAGAACACCCCCCTGGAGAGTTAAACTTTTTTTTTAATGATTTCCAACATTAATAACAAAAGGGATAATCAACATAACATACAATAAACATCATACAAATGGGTACACTAAATCAAGGGAGGGGATAGGGGTAAAAAGGAAAAAAAAGGTATAAACACATGGAAAAAAAAAATCAAATAGTCCATTCAATAATCAACGAAGAATAAAAGAAAGGAAAAAGGTCACAAACGTACAACCTTAAGTCTTTCTCATTCATAAGGCACCCGAGGAATGAATACGTCCAGTATGCCTGTCCAAATAAGGTAAAGTGGTTAGTCAGAATGTTTTCACATGTATACACATATTTTCATAAATTTCATTAGCTACTTATTACCCCCGACTACTTTTTGCTCGTCCTTTTTCTTTTTCCCTCCTCGTCTAACTCATTCCAATAGACCTAACAATTAGTTTTTCATAAGGTACCATTTTCTATTAGATTCCATGTATTTCATTTCTAAATAATGCATATATTTTTCAACCCTGTATATATTAAGTTCTCTCAAGAAATGATTGACAGTAGGTTTTATTTTGTTTATTCTGCATCTATATATATATAATATATATATATATATATATATATATATATATATATATATAGAGAGAGAGAGAGAGAGAGAGAGAGAGAGAGAGAGAGAGATTGAATTATAAACAAAGCTTGCTCTTATGTCTTAGATATATATAATGTTTAGCCCATAGGATAATGTGTTCAAAAACTTCATCAGTTTTTGTATGCTCATCATTTCCGAATAGAACCAGCTCCACATTAAACTCTATTCTGCTGCAATGTTCACATCTTTCTTTTAATGTTTTTTTCTAGCCCGCCCTTCCCCCCCCCCCCCCCCCCCACCCCCCCAAAAAAAAATGTTTCGCAAACTGGCACTGCCACAAGTAGTGTTGAACTGAATCGGTTTCGGATTCACAAAATGTACACAGATCAGTGGTAAGAATTCCCATCTTCTTTAAGATACAATTTGTAACCAAAATATTGTGACAAATTCTTATTTGGAACCATTCTAATTTAATTTCTTTAATTTGTTTCACTTATTTCATTGTTGTTTCCCAATCTACCACAACTTTTAATTTATCTTCCGATTTTGCAAAGGAGCTTATATCAAATGTTATTTTTTCAATGAGAGTGCTGTAAAAAGGTTTCGATCCCTTTTTAACGCTTGATATTATTTGTAGTGCTTTCGTTCTTAGATTACAGCTATTGGTCGTTACTTTAATATTTGCACTTCTTAAATACCTTTTTATTGATGATATACAGCCCATGAATTCGAGGTAATTTACAGTGATATCATATTTTTCAGAAAAAGTTTTATAATCGAGAAAACATCCATCTTGATTGACAACTAGGAATATCTGTTTTGCTATCCAGTTTTTTAAGTTAATGACGTCATTACAAACTCTAAACTTACCATTACAGAATAAAGGCTCTGCTAACACCTCATTCGAATTGTTTAAAAAATACCTGATCCACAAAATCAACATACGAAGTGAAAACGTCTTTCCAAAATTTATTGATTTTTTGCTGAGGAATTTTCTAGGTCCGTAGACGTCAAATGAATCTATTTCTGGGAACGTAGCACTTAATATTGTTTTCCATTTTGAATTTGTCGTGTATATTCTTTTTACCCAGGTCAGTTTTAAAGCTTGTATATATTTGCTTAAATGTGAAACGCCTATACCTCCATTTTCAACAGGATGTACTGCGTATTTCCTTTTGATCTTGTCAGGTTTTTTTTTATTCCATATAAATTCAAAACATGTTTTCCGAAGCTGATTTATTACATCTTCTGGAAGATTAGGCAACAGAATCCATAGGTATATGAGCTTTGAAAGAATCATGGACTTCAGTACTGCAATCCTGCCTAGGGGTGTACATATACGTTTTGACCAAACTTAAAACAATTGTTTGACTTCAATAAATTTATCTGCTGTGTTGATTTCTGTCATTTTTTATAACTCTCCTGTGAACCAAATACCTAGTATCCTATATTTTGGGGATTCCATTTCATTTTCCTTTCGGAAAGATACTCACATTTTGAGTTTTTTAGTTTTCCTAACCATACATTTACAGTAAACAAGTGGGGTATGTTTTGCTCCCATAAGGAAACCTAACACAGGGTAACTTTTATTCAAGACTGGCACAGCCTTTTAAACTTGAATAAAGTCGGACAAATACATAGACGAACAGTCTAATAGTGGGGGAAAAAACAAGCGCAGGCCAACAACTGAACTGTCTGGCAAAGATTTGGACTTGAGGGGAGGGAGGGGGAGTTTGAAAATGGAGAAACTGGGAAAATGAAATTAAAAAAAAAAGAAAAAAAAGTTACAGATATGAAAACTCTTCACTAGCTGCATAAGGGAACCATTGCAATCCCTTTTGAAGGCAGATATATTTGTATTGCCTGCTCCGAGGCCTTTCGCCCGCTGGATCGGGACTCATCAGGGAGACACGGCTGGTTATGTCTGAGCTCCCAGCGTCAAATAGAGACACACCACAGTCCATAATACTGTGGTGTTCTCACCACCATGGGTGCAAAAAAGAATCCAATAGCACCCCCAGAGCAGAGCAGCCAGCGAAGAGTAGTAAATGCAACCAAACGAAAGTGTGGGGAGGAAAAAAAGTTGCTGTAAAATTAAAGACATTATGCAAATAATATAAAATGTAGGGGACAGTCTTTGAGCCTACGCCTGAGGATCCACCCAAAGATGCAAGGGAGATCAAAAGACAAACACACAGACGGACAGAAACAAATGCAAATAACCTCAATTTAATCAAAGCAAAATCGGAAATGAAATGAGGTAGGGAACAGTAAACGATAAACAGTAAACAAGTGTGGTATGTTTTGCTCCCATAAGGAAACCTAACACAGAGTAACTTTTATTCAAGACTGGCACAGCCTCAGCCTTTTAAACTTGAATAAAGTCAGACAAATACATAGACGAACAATCTAATAGTGGGGAAAAAACAAGCGCAGGCCAACAACTGAACTGTCATACATTTACAGTTTTTTCATAATTGAGTTTTAGTCCTGAAATGTCTTCAAACTCTTAGTTTTAAACAGATTTTCATACGAAACCCTATCCCCTTCTAATGTGAACGCTGCATCATCTGCAAATTGGCTGATTGGCTGATTCACCACTTTGGCTTCACAAGGGGAGTATTGTGCATGTTTATGTCTGTATTTTTTTGTCGCTGAGGAAGACATTTTGCCGAAAATTTCTTGTCCTGTTTTGTGTCGTGCATTAAATCGTCGTTACTTCACACTTTATTTTGTGTGCTCTTCTGCTTTTTTGTCGTGTTTCAGTAACGCCGCAGTTTGTTTCATTTGCCGGCTGATTTTAAACATCGTATTGAGTATTTCAATGCCTTTTATTTTCTCGTCTTCCTGATTTTACATGCTAAAATTTCTGCAAACAAAACAAATAGATATGGCGAAATGGGATCACCCTGACGGCACCCTCTTTCTGTTTCAAAACTCTTGGATACTTTCCCATCCACAACTACATAGGATCTTATGTTTTTATAAAATGTCGAAACCCAGCAGCATATACCTTCCCCAAACCCAAAAGCTTTAAGTATCTTTTTCATATATATCCAATTTTTCGAATCAAACGCCTTCTCATAGTCAATTGTTACCAGTAAACCAGGAAGAGAATTTTGTTCCAGATAAAACATTGTCATACAAGGTTCTTATATTTTCTCCAATGTATCGTCCTGGAACAAAACCTGTCTGGTCTTCATTAATTAATTTATGTAAAAGTCTTAATTTTATTCGCTATACAGGTGGCACCTATCTTATACGAAACATTTAACAGTGAAATTGGTCTCCAGTTTCTTAAAAACTCTCTTGGTTTATCGGCTTTTGGTAGACACGTTATTAATCCTTCTCGTTGAGACACCGACATCTCTTTATTTATAAAGCCTTCATTTAATAATCTTATTACAAACTCTCCTATTTGTTGGAGAGTTAAACTTGACCTGTCCTAGGGGAGTTATTCTGGCACCGTTATGGAAACTGGAGAGTTTATCTGGCACCAGCCCAGAGCAGCCTCCTGGAGAGTAAAACTGGACCTGGCCCAGAACAAACCTCCTCCTGGGGAGTTAATATTGCAACAGCCTAGAATATTTCCCCTGGAAAGTTAAACTGGATCTGACAATGTTGATTTAGATACAATGTCCATGGGTGAGCTTATGACCAGTAAATAAACAACCCTGAACACATTAATAAAGGAGATATGCAGTGGGGGTGGGGGGGGGGGGGTGGAGGGTACTTCTGGGACCGGCCTAGAAGTACTCCCCCAAAAGTTGATTCAGACTCGTTTCTAATGTTTATTCAGATAAGATGTTCGTGTATGAGTTTTTGGCCAGTAAATAACAACCCTGAACACACCAGCCGCAGTGGTGAAGTGGTTAGCGTGGCGGACTCCGGCTGGGAGGTCGTGGGTTCGAATCCCATCAGAGTCATGTGGGTTTTTCTGCCCCGACCGGCTCCTACCCAGAGTTGAGTTTGCTGCGGACTCAGTTGGGAAGACTGGGACCACACAGTCGAGTTTCATCCACTTTAATGGATGCGTTTCTGAGAGTGTTGCTCAAATTTCATGACCAACACTGCAGGTGCCTGTATCTCTCGGGCCTGGTTGACGCCGGGATATATATGAAAGGAAGCGTGGAGTACAGCCCTGTCATGTAGTCTGAGACCGAAATGAAAATCCGTAGCATCATCTTAATCATCCTCATTCTCATCAATCAGCATTTTTAAAAAAGTCAAATTCTGTGGCCCTTCATGCCCAGTTCTCATGGTGACCTCAGTTTCGGTGTCCTCTCCACGTCTGTGGCCTTGGTTTGGTTCCGTCGGGGTCACCGGTATCGGCGAGTCCATGGGGCTGTCGTTGGACGGACGTGGTGGCGCCCTCCGGAGGGACAGCTCACTCACGCCGGCTCCGCGACTAAGCAATTATTGTCGTCAGTAGGGGGCTTAGTAGGTGATGTCCTGCGTATGTTAGATCAGAACAGGCGCCACTGAACACCACCGAAGTGACTCGGCAGCAGTGCAGTGTCTTCTCCGGTGGGTTGCCTCTCGACGACTTGACATTGACTGCTCCCTGTGGATTGCCGGTGCCGGGGCTGCGGCAGGGCCGGCCGGACAGTGGATGTGGACGGGTGTCGGAAGGAGCGGCGTCGGTGCACTGCCTTTGAGGTGGCGCAGAGATTGGGACAGCAAAAAACAACAACAACAACAACAACAAAAACCCCTGAACACATCAATAAAGGAGATCTGCAAGGGGGTACTTCTGGGACCAGCCCGGAAGTATTCTCCCTAAAGTAGATTCAGACTACACTTTCATGTTGATTGAGATAGATTGTCAATGTGTGAGTTTATGACCAGTAAATAACAACCTGAACACATTAAAGGAGATATGCAAGGGAGGTACTTCTGGGACCGGCCCAGATGTACTCTCCCTAAAGTTAATTCAGACTGGTTTTCAATGTTGATTCAGTTAGACTGTCCATGTGTTAAGTTATGACCAGTAAATAACAACCCTGAACACATTAATAAAGGAGATATGCAAGGGGGGGGGGGGGGGGGGGTACTTTTGGGACCAGCCCAGAAGTACTCCCCCTAAATTTGATTCAGACTCGTTTTCAATGTTGATTCAGGTAGAATGTCAATGTGTGAGCTGATGACAACAACCCTGAACTCATTGATAAAGGAAATATGCAAGGGGGGTACTTTTGGGACTGGCCTAGAACAACTCCCCCTAAAGTTGATTCAGACTATATTTCAATGCTGATTCAGGTAGAATGTCCATGTGTGAGTTTATGACAAGTAAATAACAACCTTGAACACATTGATAAAGGAGATATGCAAGGGGGTACTTCTGGGACCGGCCCAGTAGTACTCCCCCTAAAGTTGATTCAGACTCGTTTTCAATGTTGATATAGATAGAATGTCCATGTATGAGTTTATAACCAGTAAAAAAAACAACCCAAACACATTAATAAAGGAAATATGCAAGGGGGGGGGGGGGGGGGGAGGGGGGGGGGAGTACTTCTGGGACCGGCCCAGAAGTACTCCCCCAAAAGTTGATTCAGACTTGTTTTCAATGTTGATTCAGATAGAATGTCCATGTGTGAGTTTATGACCAGTAAATAACAACCCTGAACACATTAATAAAGGAGATATGCAAGGGGGGTTCATCTGGGACGGCCCAGAAGTACTCCCCCTAAAGTTGATTCAGACTCGTTTTCAATGTTGATTCAGGTAGAATGTCATGTGTGATCTTACGATCATTAAATAACAAGCCTGATCACATTGATAAGGAGATATGTAAGGGGGGTACTTTTGGGACGGGCCCAGAACAACTCCCCCAAAAGTAGATTCAGGACTGGTTTTTCAATGTTGATTCAGGTGTCCATGTGTGAGTTTATGACCAGTAAATAACAACCCTGAAACACATTAATAAAGGAGATATGCAAGGGGGTACTTCTGGGACCGGCCCAGACTAATAAATAACTAACCCTCAACACCTTAACGGAGATATGCCGGGGGGGGGGGGGGGGGGGGGATACTTCTAGGACCGGCCAGAATGACTCCCGGGAGTACTTTATGAAAAATGGGGTCATTTTTTACCCGACCAGATGTACTCTTGGGAGTCATTTCAGGCGCGGCCCAGTAGTACCCCCGGGAGCACTTCTGGACGGTGAGTACTTTTGGGTTGTTACACCGTAAACGGCTGTTTTGTCGCACATCCGCCGTTTTGTCGCACAGAGACAAACGGTGGACCTTCAACCGCTGTTTTATATAACACTATCCAGCCGTGTGTGACAAAACGGTTAGGGTACGATTAAACAGCGGTTTGAGGAGGTGCTGTTCTGGACCAGGTCACTTTAACTTTCGACTTTCCGGGAGGAAGGGGGGGGGGGCTGTTCAGTGCCAGATTAGCTCCCAGGAAGGGGGCAGTTTTGAACAGGTCCAGTTTAACTCTCCGGGGGGGAGGGATGTTCAGGGCCAGTGCCAGATTAGCTCCTAGGAAGGGGGCAGTTTCGAATCAGTTTAACTCTAGGGGGTGGGGGGGTGGGAGAGGTTTGTTCTGGGCAGGTGCCACATAAGCTTTCGCTTGTTGTGTTTCGTGTTGTGACGTTCGCTGCAAAATGTTTCTGTTGAATAATGTTTGTTTTAAAGCAAAGTCTCCCCATAAGGGGGGCTGTTCTGGGCTAGGTTCAATTTAACTCTCTTGGTGGGTTGTTCTGCGCCCGTGGCAGATTAACTCCCCGATTGGGCTGCTTCGGGGCAGATCCAATTTAACTCTCTAGGAGTCTGTTCTGGGCCAGATCCAGTTTAACTCTCTGGGGGGGGGGGGGGGGGGGGGGGGGGGGGCTGTTCTGGGCTAGTACTAGATTAATCCCCAGGAAGGAGGCTGCTTTTGGGCCCAGGTCCAGTTTAAACTCTCTAGGGGGCTGTTTTGTGGCAGGTCCAGTTTAACTCTCTTAGGGGGGACTGTTCCGGGCCGGTGCTAGATTAACTCCACAGGAGGAGGTGGAGGTGATGTTCTGGGCCAGGTCCAGTTTAACCCTTTATACTGGGGGCTGTTTTGGGCTAGTAACTCTGGGGCGGGGGGGGGGGGGGGGGGGGGTTCAGTTCTGGGCAGGTGCCGATTAACTCCCCATATAAGCTTTCGCTTGTTGTGCTCCATGTTTGATGTTCGCTGCACAATGTTCCTGGTTGAATAATGTTTGTTTAAAGCAAATTCTCTCCACAAGGGGGGCTATTCTGGGCCAGGTCCAATTTAACTCCCCTGGTGGGTTGTTCTTGACCGGTGCTATATTAACTCTCCACTGGAGCTCTTACTGGCTATTTCTTCATTAATTGAGGCAGAGGAGAGGGGTTGGGGGGGGGCTATTCTGGGCCTGCGCCATCTAACTCCCGGGGGTGCCTTTCCAGGCCTGTCCTGGAATGACTCTCCACTTGCGGTAGTTTAACTCCCAGGGAGTCATTTTGATGTCAAAGTTTGGGCCCAGAAGAACTCCCGGGAGTTGGTTTGGAACAGCACCACCAAGGGGTTGGGGGGCTGATTTGGCACTGCCCCATATGAACTCCCGGGAGTTAGTTTAGAGTCAAAATTTTTAGGTTCAAAACAACTCCCGGGAGTTATTCTGAGACTGGTAGGGGTTCATTTTGAAACAGGCCTAATATACAGAAAGAAGAGATGGGGGGGGGGGGGGGGTGCGTTCTGAACCTGTTGGTGGGGGGGGGGGGGGGGGGGGCTGCTTTGATGCAGACCCAGATTAACTCCCGGGAGTTAATCTGAGACAGTGCCATACTGACTCCCGGGAGTTAAACTGGGAGGGGGACGGTTTCACCACGTTACACTGGATTAACAGCTAACCTCCATATCTTGAGGCCGTTTTGCCTTCCGCCACCCGCGACCCGCTGGGTTGGGGATGGTCTCCCCGCTACTGTATTGGAGGTAGTCTGGCCCCAGACTGATAATTATTTAAAATGTCCTCTGTAGGCAATGAGTTATGAAATTAAATTTGATCAACTAATGATTGAGGAACTTACGATTTATTACGGGGCACTGAAAAATAAATTGTTCACAGTAACTTGTTTCCCACATGTGCATAATATATTTTTAGAATATTTTGTGCCAAATGCATTTAATCGTAACCTGTACATTTAAACTTGTAATTGGTCTAGAATTAAAAAAAAGGGTACATTATTTAAAAGGATTTAGATCAGTTCCTTTCGTTCCTTTAACGCACTGCTGATAATACTGACTATTTGAATTTGTCAAAAATCATTCATTCGATCCCTCGACACTTTCTCTATACGCTTGTAATACTCAGAAAGGTCTAGATTGATAATTAATTGGATTTAGCCTTCTATGTTCCGCGCTGCTCTTCTAGCAGCCTGATCTGCCCACGCATTCGAAAATATTCGATGTGCGAAGGCACCCAACGTAAGGTGGTGCAAATTTTTTTTAATAGACAAGTGGTGAATTATATGCTTTATTTCTGTTACCATCTCTAATCGTGTCTCGATGTTTTGGGATCCAAGGGCATATAAGAGAGAGAGATTTGGAGTCTACACAAAATAATATTTTTACAAACATTTTTTTTTTTTGGGGGGGGGGGGGGGGTCTGCAAGATAATGTAAGGCCATAAGTATGGCGACTAGTTCAGCAGTAAAAACTGAATGTCTACCCATGTGAAAACGTTTTTCAATGTTTAAAGAAAGAATCACAAAGGCTGCACCTGCGTTGTCCGTTTTGAGAATAGATCCACCCGTATATATCTTTAAGTAGTTTGCATAGTGATTTTCTAAGTGAGAATGTATTGAGGTCTTTAACACGTTGGGTGAGTGATTTTTGGATAAACTTGTGTGATCAGTATCAAACACTGGTTAGTATTGTTCCCATGCTGGAACTGGCGAAAAGGAAGGTTTAACTGCAGTCTCTTTTTCACGCTGTGTGTGTGTGTGTGTGTGTGTGTGTGTGTGTGTGTGTGTGTGTGTGTGTGTGTGTGTGCATTCGCCGTTGCCTGCATGTGCTGGTAAGAAAAAAAACGATTGTCCCTTCTGCCTTTTCTTGGACAGGTCACATCCAACGCCACCCAGTACGGAGCACAACCCGAACCTACACTGATAGTTCAACGCCACCCAGTACGGAGCACAACCCGAACCTACACTGATACTTCAACGCCACCTAGTACAGAGCACAACCCGAACCTACACTGATACTTCAACGCCACCCAGTACGGAGCACAACCCGAACCTACACTGATACTTCAACGCCACCCAGTACGGAGCACAACCCGAACCTACACTGATACTTCAAACGTCAAGAGCAAGACAGGGTAAAATGCCATCCAAAACTAAATTCGCCACCAAACTGTCCTCTGACTGGAAAAGGCGTGTGTTTTCAGAGAACGTTAGCGACGAGGATGACGACTGCTGTGACTTCAGTTTTGATAACCCGCTCAGTGACCACGACGACGGACTCAACCAATCAGATGTGGAGATGGAAAACAACTCATGTTCAAGCGGACAGTCGCCGGACACGGTCAGACCACAGCCAAGTCAGGAATGGGACGGAATGAATTCCACCAACAATAACATAAAAAAACCAACAATGAACACCGGCAACACGGCAAACAAACATGGGGTCTGTGAATCATTATCCCACATCTGGAATTCATCAAATGTGGATCTCCACGCCAGTTCCCTTTGTGGACAGACCGACGAGCGGGCCAAGGATCAAAGTGTCCAGCAGATCGTTCAAAACGGTGGTCTGTCGCACGAAGAACAGGAAGTGGCTACGCCCTGGTTCTTCTCCTCAGCTTCGGAGAGGTCAACATTTGCCCAGTCCCGTCCGATGAACATTACCTCCGCGAGTCGCAAGCACTGGCATCAGTCTGATCCAGTCCCCATCACTGTCACTGTCCACAAAGTTCGGCATCAAATGCGGAACAGACAACAGGCATCAGACTTGGGTATTCATCCGGACGATGTAGATTCGGGCACTGTACCAACAAATAACGCGTACACAACTCTCGGTCAGCCGGTGAACTGGTCTTCCGACGGATTCTAAATGAGCAGCTGGACAAAACTCATTTAGGCAAGTCTGGAGCTTCGCCGACCTACAGCTCCACCACAGCCTACACAACTCGCATTCAACAACATTTGGAACTGGTGTCGAATAAACCCAACTTCGTCAAATCAGAAACCGCGTCTCCTTCAAGTTCTTTCACTTTACAAAACGTCAGTTCTAGAAGACATTCTGAACCCGTCAGATCGCCAGCCATTCTCAGAGAAGAAGACGAAGCTTGCAATCATGCCGAGTCACGACATATACGGCAGCTGAGCGTGCAGTCCCTCGGAATCAAGACAGGGGAGACAAACGCAGTACTTCCCTGCAGACGACACAGCGGCGCTTTCTGAGGGAGGGGCGAGAAGGCAAAAAAAGAAAAAGGATGGGGTAAGCTGCGCGCCATGCTCCGTGGAAGGAAGAGCAAAGGTGGCTTCCTGGGTCCACTGCTCAGAAGTCTGAGAGAGCGAATGAAGGTAAACTGTGTCGTTTGTAATGTAAGATCATGAATATTTTTAGCTTATATATTTTCTTTCATTTTATACATTGTTTTCGAGATTGCCTTAACATATGAAAAGGAAAGAAAGTACCCCCCCCCCCCACCCCCACCGCAACAAAAAAAAAAAAAAAAGAAAAAGTACAAACAACCAAAACACACACACACACACCCCACAGAGAAAAAAAGTCGATTCCACAGGTGAACCTAAAAACACAAAAGAAGTAAGGGGGGGGGGGGGGGGGGGGGGCGGGGACAGAACAGGGGGCAGCGTGGGGAAGGGGGTGTTGGAGAGGAAGAAGGGGGAAAAAGAGGAGGCAATTTAAAACTGGGTTTGAAAGGGACCTTTTTCTTCTCTTTATTTTGTTTAGCTGAGAATAATGTAAAGTCCGATTGATGCATTCGCTTGGTTTTGAATTAATGCAAGCGGGGAGCTCGTTAACATTTGCATGTCGACATAGGATATGTTTACTGATTTGATAGCGGTGGACAAAATGCGTGAGAAATCGAGAATATGACACTGGTTTCCGACTGACTCTCAGCTAACAGCAAAGTAACTCAGCCCCCCCCCCCCCCCCCTGCCCGCTTTTTGGGGGGTTTCTAAATGCAAACAAAAGTGAAATAACACATTTACGCCGGTTCTCGGGCAGGAATAACAAAATCACAAATCCTAATGTTAATCATAAAAACGTTTTAAAAAGCATTTACCACACACGCACACACGCACGCACGCACACACACACACACACAACACACACACACACAACACACACACACCACACACACACACACACACACATACACACACACACAAGTCGATTAGACCAAAATTAGACCAATTAATTTATATTGTAAAGAGTGGGGGTTACTAATTAACATCGAAAAGACGAAAATACTACTATTTTCCAAAACAGAACCCAAAAGTCGTGTATTTTTTAAATGTGGTACAAATTTCATTGAAACGCAGAACAACACAAATATCTTGGAATAATATTTCATAAATCAGGAAAACTTGACATCGCAGCGGAAAATCTAAGTAACCAAGGTAATAAAGCAACATATTCCTTAAAAAGCGCGTTTAAAAATCAAAATATTAATTTTAAACTTGTTCTTAAGTTTTTTGAAAGTCTTATTTCACCAATATTAATGTATGGCGCGGATGTATGGCTACCTTTTTGCTTAAAATTAAATGATAATTTCAATTTAGATAATCTGTTTAATCATTGCCTTTCAAATAGTTTACACATGAACATACTCAACACAAGTTCTTCAAGCAAATGGTAGGTGTACACAAAAAAACTATAAACTTAGCTGTAATTGGAGAACTCGGAAGTTTTCCAATTAGCTTAACAATAATCCATCAGATATAAAGTTTTGGCATCATATTTTAGAATCTGAAGACAACTCGCTTATTAAAATCATATACACTAACATGTTAAACAACGAAGATCAGCAAACACCTTGGTTTAGATTTGTCAAACAAATTCTCAGCCTTATGGGATTGAAGCATGTTTGGAATAACCAGCATACTTTTAATATTAACAAGTTGTGTTATGTGGTCAAGAATAAACTAAAAGATGAATATGTATTATTTTGGAAAAGAAAAAAAATCAGAAACAGAATCAAAACTAAAATTTTATGACAATATTACTACAGATTACAGAATGGAACCATATTTTAGCACTCTTTCATAAGCTTCAATCAAAAACAAGCACTATGTAAATTAAGGATTTCTTGTCACGATCTTAAAATAGAAAAAGGTAGATATACTAAGACACCAAGAGAAAGAAGACTGTGTTTGGAATGTAATGAAGTAGAAGACGAAATTCATTTGTTAGATAAATGTACTAAATATAACGATATAAGGCGGCAGTTTTTAGAACACATCAAAGACAAATATATAATATACAAAATGCGCTGGCATCTATCTTAATATCAAATGACATGCTTATCAGCGAGATCTCAAAATATGTGTATGCTATTTCAAAGTGTCGATAAGGTTAAAATGTATGACAAGGACAACTTGATATAACATGATGATAGTTGGATACAACAACAAGCATGAATTTCGTCATTTGGTTTCGTCATTTGGTTTCGTTTATCTTTTCTCTATTTGTGTCATATAAACCTGTTTGGTTTCGTCATTTGGTTTCGTTTATCTTTTCTCTATTTGTGTCATATAAACCTGTTGCGGTTTCAAAGGCATTAAACTATTGAATCTTGAATCTTGAATCACACACACACACACACACACACACACACACACACACACACACAATATATATATCTATATATATATATATATATATATATATATATATATATATATATATATATATATATATATTGTAGTGTGTCGGCAAACCTGCAGTTGGGGTCTTATGCTTTCGACACTCATTAGTCTTCAAACAGTCGTCTTACCGTTGTGTCTCTTTCCGCTTGAGGTTTAAAAGACTTCATGCCCTAGAAATGAAGAATCGATGGTGATGATAATCGGTTAGCTGAATTGCTTCCATGAAATCAGTTTGCCAGAAAGACTGACTTTCCAGGGGACACTATCTCGGCAAAGTATTTTAGGGCCCAAATTTTAGGGCCCCTCCCAACCTGGTGTAACGAAAAGTTTTAACTCCGCAAATGGTTTAACTCCCAGGGAGTTAAATGTTCATATGTAAATTTTAACTCCCCGGGAGTTGAACTAGAATGACCCCCACCCTGTGTCAAAATACTCCACTCAGTAAAACTTCAAAATGTTCTAAAATCTTTTTTGTACAAGTCTCAACAAATTCTTGAAAAAATTAAGGGGGGAGTGATTTTGTACATATATCAGACTTAACTCCCAATGACCCCCCTGGGAGTTAGTCTGTACTATATCCAGATTAACTCCCAGGAGTTAATCCATGTTTGTAAAAGTTTAACTTCCTGCCCAGTAAGGGGGGTCAGCTTTTCACAGTTTAGAATAACTCCACTGGGAGTTAATGTGTACACGTTTTTTCCGACATAAAACGACTCCAGGGGAGTTACTTTGTAACAGAGGGGGAGTTAATTTGATCATGACTAAGATGACTCCCCACCCACTTATTCCCCGATGTCTTTCTGTAAGAGAATGGAGAAGGGGATTTAATGTTCATCATCATCAACAACCACAGCAGCAGCAACAACAACAGCAACAGCAACAACGTCTTAGCCATCGTGGTCGTTGTCGATGTCGTCGTCGTCATTACCTTATATATATATATATATATATATATATATTATATATATATATATATATATATATATATATTATATATATATATATATATATTATATATATATAATATATATATATATATATAATATAAAACTCGTTATGTGTGTGTGTGTTTTTGTGTGTGTTTCTGTGTGTGTGTGTGTGTGTGTGTGTGTGTGTGTGTGTGTGTGTGTGTGTGTGTGTTGTGTCTGTCTGTCTGTCTGTCTGTCTGTCTGTCTGTCTGATGCTTATACAAAGCCACATTTTTTGGCCGATTGCCACCAAATTTGGTATCAAGCATTCTTGGCACCCTGGAAAAGTCATGGGCTGGTCGGCCGTCACGTGACGCATTGCGTCTTGACGCAGTTTGCTTCGACAGACGCAAAACTGGAAACCATGAGAAGGAAATGTTCCATCGACAGCCACGGCCGTGTTTCTAGACCGATTTCCTCCGTATCTGCTGGCAGCCTTTGGCCCATACCCCTACAGCTTATGCAGTACATTCGAAATCGTCATAGGCAAAGGTCAAGGTCACAGGGACCCCGAAAGGTCAACACAGAAGTGTTGATAACTCGCTAATGTGCACAACTATAAGGTCCACCAACAATGTGTGTTTCAAAGTCCAAGATTAAAGGTCAAGGTCACGAGTGCGACTTTTACCTTGAGAAATGTCAATATCTTGTTCACGACCACCCCATTTTTGTTTGCACGCAAACCCCCTCTTTTTTAAAAAAAATTCTTCATTTTATTGCTGTTTTTTTTTACAAAACTAGCACATTGTTTTTATAAAAAAAACTAACGTCTAAAAACCCCAATTAACATGCAAAAAACCCAAAATCGAAGAAATCGTTACTTCAAAGTGGGGCTTGCGTGCAACATAAAAATGAGGTAATCATGAACAAAGATATTGACATTCTCTCTCCATAGCATAAAATCTAATGGTTTACAGAATTAGTCATCATAACACAATTAACACCCGCAGGATTGAGAGTGAGACCTTACTACTTTCTAGTGCGCTCTTCTACTTCAAGCACTACTAATAAATCAGAACAAACAACTGGTTTACCATCTTGGTTAGCTATTTTTATATTCAGTGAATTTATAGATCCCCAACTAATTTTTTAAAATTTGGCTGTTTTCACCAAATGAGTTTAACTGATAATCACAGTAACCTGCCTTAATTGATGGTAGTGCTCTTAGAACTGTAGATGGCTGGCCATTAAACAAATTACTGTCTGTTTTTAACTCTTGTAAATGGATATACAACATTGGGTTCATGAGAAAATCGGATGGTTCATTACCTTCAAATTTATATTTGTCTTCTCTTGTACTAAATTTATAAGATCTGGCACTACTGTGAAAGCCCAAGATTTTAGAAAGGGCCCTTTAGGAAGAAGTACTCTCTTCTTTCTTCTAGTAAAAATGCATAGTAATTTTGAGGTTTGCATCGTTAATTGTTAGCAATATGCTAAATTCGTTAAGTACTTCTTTTAAAGAAACAAAAGTTGTAATAACTTTCTGGTATTTGTATATGAGCTATTTGATTGCCTTGTTCGTCATTAACATTAATCCAGTTATTCTGAGCCTCTTCAGATATGTTAACCCACTTAACTTTAAAACCAATTTCTTTAAGGGCAACCCTACTACCCCCGCGCCCATTGTCAATGGATACTTTAAGAACACACGTGTGTTTTGCTTGGTTATATAAATGTGCACCCTTTTTTAAATAACTTTTTAAAAAAAACTATTTAAAGATGGAACCTTTGAAATATAATGAAAGTGCTACTTACAATGTAGGAGGGTTTTATAACCCCAAATCTTTGGACTTCAGTGTCCTAACCATTGCAGTAGATGAAACATATGGCTTTCAGCTCGACTTGTAAACCACTAAATAAATATTTAAATCCTCTAATTTAAAGAGTGATAGAGTGCCATCAGCATGGTATCCCACCTATGGCTTTTTTCCAGAATCAGTTAAATTTTGCCATTTACTGCTCAAAACCCCTGGTTGTGGTGTTTCATATGCAAACCATTTACACCACCCCAATCTCTTAGTAAGGGCAGTATATAACTTTCATGTTTATTACCAGTACAGGCGTATACTAGCTGAACTACAAGTGCCCCTCCCAACGACAACGCGTTTAATCCCTTCAACAACCCAATGAACAATAATGCATATGAAAGAATCTGCAATGAATTTAACATTAAAAAACCGGCAACTGACTTTAGACAAAAGTTAGACCGCAATCGTGTGTTAGGCACATTGTATTTGTGGGGCACAAAAAGAGAATATAATTATGACTACTGCCTTTTTAAGCAAACAAACAAGTTAGACTGGGATCAATAAAACAAAAACACCTGATGCGGGACAACATTTATCTTGGATGAAAGTAAGGCCTAACAATGCCAGGAGTGCAAGACTTAATGGCTCCATACGGACGTACGTTTGTGTTTATTAGGAGCGCAAGCACAGACCAAGTCTGCATAGTGGATCAATCTACAGGCTTTGACGCCAGAAAACAATTTCTGGCTAATTTAGAAGATGCTATTAACTCTGCTGTTGATTTGCCTTCTAGCATACAAAGGTACCAAAACGTTCTTGCCATGCTAGGTCAAAGGTTGACTTTGTTGTGGGCCATGGATTGTACATGCTACCTCTGACCTTAGACTGCAGATTGGCATGATACAGAATTATAATAATGAAATCCTCATAGCTGGAGACGACCAAACTTACAAACACATAAGGTTTAAACACAAGGCCTGCACCATCCATTTTAAAAGAAGCATCTAGCCCTGAACAGCCAGAAAGCAACCCACCACCAGTTATAAGCAACCCAACACCAGAAAGCAGCCACCAACACTGCCTGTTAATATACTTCACCCTGACAGACACACTAGCGAAAAGACAGCCCTTGTTGTGTTTTTAACTTTTATGGATTAGCTATACTTTATTTTATTAAAAATTAATCAGCAGCCAACGCCCTAAAGTCCACAGTGGTCAGCCATGTAACCAGCCACTTGCATATAGTAGACAAACCCAACTAACAACACTGCCTATTATGCCAGGCAAAGCATCAAGCGCTTTAGCAGCTAACTTCTTTAATAAGTTTACTAGGTGGTGTAATTTGTTTTCTAATCCAACTTTTACCATGCTGAGGCGTTGGAGGTGCTACTGACCCTGTTGGCGCACCACGGTTAATGCATAAACGAGTGTAGAGAAAGCAAACCCAATGGCTGTTAATATATTAACTATTGTAATCCCCTGTTCTCTAAACAGAGTCCTTATTCTTTTGCTGGCGTAGTGTTTTTATAAAGTGTTCTGTTTATAGTTTCTCTGATTCTGTTTGTTTTTGATGCTAGCTGTGATCTGTTAGTAGATAACAGTTCTAACCGGGCTGCCCTTTTAGCATTAATCCTGTATTTTCTGCTGTATTCTAGCCTTTTCTTCTCGCCCTACCTAAATTGTTATCATCTGTATCAGCCAATTTTTTCTTCTTCTATCTCTCTATCTAGCTCACCAAGTTTTGCTAAATTGTTTGTTAGTTCACCCCTTATAGTCTTTAGAGCAGCATTAAGGCCCAAGATTTCACGCATAGGCAATGTAGAATCGCCATTGTTTTTAACTGTGTCTCCTCATCAAAACTCGTTTCAATTTCTGCTATTAGTTCATCTGCTGTTCGATTTAATTCTTGAAGAGGTATGTTTTGTATTTTAGATTGTGTTGGCAACTCTCGCCCCAAGTCCTGTAAAAGACTAACAGCCTCAGGCCTTAAATCTTCAATAAAGTTTAATTGTCTTTGATCAACAACAGGGAGGTCTCAAAGAATTGTGCTCTTGTTTTAAAAACTTGTTTGGGTCTGATTTTGTAGTAAGTCGTACAAGGTCTCCTTTACTAGTTCTTACATACAAGTGATTATTTTTAATCTGTTGAAAAATTGGAAACCTTAAGTGCTTCTGGCTGCTCTTGTCCTATATGGCTATATAATGATTCAATTCTATCTAGCAATCGTATTTGGCTTAATCCTGCTCCTTGACCTGCTGCTTCTCCTTCAAGTTCTTCTTGCAATGAAGGCCCCAGTTCTCTTTCTTCTTCATCATCTTCTTCAATAGGTTCAATCGCGTCAAAATCTTCATCCATATTTTTATATATATTCTTTTTTGTTTTATAAAAAAAATGAACTCGTACGGCTGCGATCTTGATCCATACAGAAAAGCAAAAGACCCCCATGGCATAAACGGCATAAGGCAGACTGTACTTGTTATAAATAATCCATCAACAGTTCAACCCGGTCAAGTGTTAACAGTAAGATTTCCTGATCTTGGGGCTGACGATGTTAAAATGCCAGGCACTGCTAAACTAGCATTCAAATAGATATTAAGTCAGAAGATCCTAATGCTACTGTTGTTGCTAACTTGGGCAGGGGCCATCATTAAAAATATGTAAATCAAACTGGAGGGCAGAGAAGTCTTTTCACTAAACAACGCAGACATTTTTACACTCTATTCTGCCCTATGGCTGCCCAGAACAGAAAGAAAAGACAACGCTTATCAGGGAATACAAAGCCCAAACGGTCTTAAAACACCGGCTTGATGCTGGGGATGCAAAGGATGATCTTAAAGACCAGGCAGTGGCACTAGCATTTGGCAACAGATTGTGTGCCTCTAGATTTTGAACTGTTGAAGACGCATCAACCATACTACCAAGGCGCACTAAGAGATAAACTTACTTATGAACTGACATTTAATACTAGCGATTCTGTTGTTCTGTCTGAAGATCCTGAAGCTAAATACACAGTAAGTGAAATCTCTCTTGAGTTTGATGTTGTTACTAACCCTGAACTGGCTAGAACAGTCTTAAACCAGTATAAAAGTAAGCAGTTATTTATTTTGAAAGAGTTGTGCACCACATTACAGAAAACAAAAACAAGCAAGACACCGTCTGGAACACAGCTCTAAGCTATTCTCTCAAGTCCTTAAAGGGGAATTTTGTTGCTGTTTACTGAAGGTGCAACTCCTTTTCACAGAGAATCAGAAGTGTTTTATAATCCAAAAATTGAGCAGGTGTCTTGCACAGTAGATGGCAAGCCTGTTCTATTGTATTCAGGTGGACTTTTACCTCACCGACACTTTGAAGTAAGGAAGGTGTTTGCTGGAGGCAGACAAACAATTGTTTGTAAAAAACTTCACCTTCATGATGTAAGACTTGAAGATTACTTAACAAAACAATATGGACTATGGCTGGATTTTAGATCAACATATGACAACAGATTATTTGGAAGTGGAAGAAGGGTGGGGGCAGATGGCATAACCATACAGATTAACAGGAAAGCAGACGGAAACGGCCCGTTAAAAATGCACGTTTTTGTGGTTTGTGACGCTCAGTTAAACATTGAAGAAACAGGCTAAAGAAATAACCCATTAAAAACAGATGGATACTTTGAACTTTCTGCCCAAAGACCCACACTGCTCGCTTATTTGTGGGATTACTGGGTGTGGGAAACTGTCTTCGTACTTGATTTGTTACAAACAACATACAGGTTTCATTACGAGTACATTGTTATATTCTGCACAACCATTAAGCGCAACAAGTCTTACAAAGAAAGGCAGTATGTTTGGGCAGAAAGAGAATATATTTTTAGTTGATCCTACTGACAAGCTAAGTGATTGTTTAGAAACAATATAGGTTATTTGAAGGAACTGAAACGCTGTTTATCATTGATGACTGTTCAGCTGAAAAACTTGTTTTAAAAAAAAGAAAAGCTCTTTCAAAGCTAGCCTTTAGTGGCCGCCACGCATTAGTTTTTGTGTGGCTATTAACTCAGAAATACAATGCTGTCTTAAAAGACTTTAGATCACAGTTAAAATCGGTTGTATTATTTTACATTAAGGACAAAGATAGTTTTGAGAATGTTTAAGTGAAAATTATATAATAAGGGACAAGGATGAGCTAAAAAAAATAAAAGAGCAGTGGAAAAATCTAAGCACGCTAAACTATGCTTGCGGACTGACCCCCAGTTCAATACGTTTGCTTATTATAGATTGTTTATTATAGACTGCTTATTTATAACAACTTATTTATGACAACTTATTTATAACAATTTGTTTATTATAATTTTCTATTATAAAAAGAATGTCTCGCGGGCCAGAATCAAAAGCGCAGCTAGCTCCTAAATGCATTGCAGTAGAGCTAAAAGACCTAGCAGACACATTTGAGTTTGATTTAATAGGAGTGCCAGGAAATGTTTATGGATTTGAATACACAGATTATGGGGGTTACAAACGAACAGAAATTGAAGATAAAAAAGACAGCAATATCCTAACCTAGAACTATAAGAAACCTAGAAACAATGATTACGGCAAATACGAATACAGGCTTTATAGACAAGACAACAACTGGGTCTTGCGCCCTGAAATTAACTGGGATTTAAAATTTGACTTACACGTATGTACAGCATGATTTTTGCTGATGTGACACCCCCCCCCTTTCCGCCTCCTCTGCTGCCCCCCCCCCCCCCCCCCCCCCCCCCCCCCCCCCCCCCCCCCCCCCCCCCCCCTCCCCGTGGCCAATCCCAACCCCCCGTGCTTCCCGCCCCGATCCAGTCCCGTTCTCCACCCCCATTCTACTTCGCACTCTTAAGCAAAGTAAAATACTTTATACCCAGAAGAAGCATTTCTTTTTTCTTTTTTTTTCTTTTTCTTTTTTTCTTCTTTTTTTCTGTGGCCCCTATGTCCTCTCGCCCCTATTGCATGTTTCCCTTGACTATGTCTCGTAATGTCTTTATGCCCTGCCTCCCTTAGTACCCCCCCCCCCCCCACACCACCACCTACATCCCCCCCCCCCCCCCCCCTCCTTATCCCCACTCCATCTCCTTCAGTGACGCTAAAAACCCCACATGCTGCGTCTTCTGTTTCTGCTAAATTTTAACCGAACCAGTTTCCTTTTTGCTTGCTCCTTGACTTAAAAGTTGTATTTGCCCCACACTTTAACAGTTCCACATTCAATCTCTTAGCCCCCCACTCTGCCCCCTTGCCGTCACCACATGCTAGCGGCATGCTGTTACCATCATCCATGCATTCTATAACGTTCCTGTTCTTCAAACACCACCACACACACGCGCTGACACAACCACACACGCCGCGCGCACACGCGCACGCACCACACACCGCGCGCGCGTTTACCCACACACACACGCGCGCGCGTACCGCACACACCTGCAACTTCAACACAACGCACAATTACTCACTCACCATTCACTCCCTCACAACGCGCTGCGCCCACACACACCACACATAGCACCAACACAATTATATCTATACATATTATATAGGGATATAGGGGAAACCGCGCGTACCCTAGGTTGACATGATTAGAGTCTTATTGTGCAAGTATGTTATGATTAATCTCACATGCTTGCGATCTTTCTGTTGTGTGTTGGCCAGCACCCCGGTTTATTTTTTGTATTCATTGTTGGAAGCCTGATTTGCTTTTGATGGTCATGAACAGTGTCAGGTAAAAACAGTATGAAAGTGGAATGTGTGGATGTATGTTTTGTGAAATATACACCTATCTCTTGTCGGTCTATTCTAACTTTCTCCTGTCCGCTATCTTTCTACTCTGTCTTTTCACTATCTTTCGTATGATTCCTTACTTAGAAAGAACCACCAAAACAAATCCGCTTTTGAGATACTCTACTTGTGCGGTGTCCTTGTATGTGTACAATGTTGACCTAATGCTACCAGTTTTGAAATATGGACTTAGATTCCAGTGTGTGTTCAAATATGATCCCTTTCTCCGTTGGCCATATTTTCAGATTTAAGTTTTTTCATTATCTAGATTGGCAGTGGATATTCACTATTACTACTGATGGAAGAAAATAGTGTTTTAAAGATATGTGCCTTCAACTGTAATGGTCTGAATGATACGAGAAAAAAGAAAAGATGTATTTGATTTTTTGAGACAACAGAATTGCAACATTTATCTTTTACAAGAAACCACTGGAAAACTGAATCTGAAAACTTTATTAGATCAAACTCGGGTTACAATGTATGGATTAGTGGCGAGGACACTAACAAGAACGGTGTTGCAGTACTTTTTAATAACAATTTTGAATACAAAATAACTAACGTAATTAGAGATCAAGATGGTTGCTATATTTTTATGAATGTGCAATTGTCAAATAAGAATGTTACTATAGTGAACATTTATGGCCCAAGTAGCGGAGATGACCCAGCCTTTTTTGACAAGATTTTTGAGTTGATTGAAACCAACAACAGTGAACAAGTTATTGTTGGAGGAGACTGGAATTGTGCACTAAATATAAAATTGGATGTTCGTAATTATAAGAGCACAGCAAGCCGTCAGAGGACCCGTAAGAAAATCATTGATTTTATGGGACGTTATGGTTTTTACGACATGTACAGAACATTATATCCAGACAAACGCTCATATACCTGGCGTAAATTCAATACAATTAAGCAGGCCAGGCTAGACTATTTTATATGTTCTGAGGATATAATGAATGACGTCAAAGGTATTGATGTCAAACCAGGCTATCGATCTGACCACTCACTGGTTGCAGTTATCCTTAAAAATAGATGAATTAAAACGTGACAGACCTTTCTGGAAATTCAACAAATTCACTATTAAAAGATGCACAGTACATAGCAGAAATTAAAAAAGTAATTACCAATATCAAACAGCAATATGCTGTACCAGTATACAGCATGGCCAGTATTGACAATGTTGCTAATGATGATTAAAATTTAACATTTACAATAAGTGATAAATTGTTCTTTGAGACTCTACTACTAGAAATAAGAGGTAGAACAATTTCTTATGCAACTGTTAAGAAAAGGTCAACAAACAGCAAGAGAATGACTTAGAAAAACAGATTAAAAGAATCGAAGAGAATGTCAATGATAATAACATGCATGAACTAGAGAACTTAAAAATACAACTACAAGAAATAAGAAATATGCGAATCGAAGGCAAACTAATTCGCTCCAGAGTCAGATGGATAAATGAAGGTGAAAAGGTCAGTAAGTATTTTTGTAAACCTTGAAAAAAGAAATTTTATTGATAAAACTATGCCCTTTTTGGAAACAGAGTCTGTAACGTTATCTCAGAACAAGAAACCATTTTGAAAGAAGTACAACAATTTTACCAACAACTATATTCCCACAGGACTGTGCGTGATTTTTGTTTAACATCTCATATACCGGAAGCAACAAAATTTACTGACATAGATAAGCATAGCATAGAAGGAAAAATTTCGTATACGGAAGCAGCGGCCTCTTTAAAATCTATGAAAAATGGTAAAAGCCCTGGCTATAAGTTCTTCTTTGTTGATATTGGAGCTTTTCTTGTTAGATCTATAAACGAAGGTTTTATTGATGCTGAACTTTCTGTAACACAACGTCAAGGTGTCATTATATGCATACCTAAGGAAGGCAAACCAAAACGTTTTGTAAAAAACTGGCGTCCAATCTCATTACTAAATATTTCTTATAAAATTGCATCGACATGCATTGCCAACCGCTTGAAGTCTGTTTGCCTTCCATTATCCATGAAAGCCAGACGGGCTTTTTGAAAGGTCGTTACATAGGTGAGAATATTCGCATGTTATATGATACCTTAGTATATGCTGAGAGAAAACACATCCCAGGTATGATTCTGTCAATAGACTTTGAGAAAGCCTTCGACAGTATTTCATGGTCGTTTTTGCACAAATGCTTGGATTTTTTCAACTTTGGCCAGATATGATTCACTGGGTCAAAACTTTTTATTCACATATTAATACTTGTGTTTCTGTCAACAGTCAATATTCTAGCTGGTTTGCAATAGAACGTGGTGTTCGACAAGGTGATCCATCATCCCCGTATCTTTACCTTCTTTGTGCAGAGATACTGTCACTAAAGATCAGACATGACAATTTAATCAAGGGCATAAAAATTCAAAATAGGGAAAGCTTATTGTCACAATTTGCAGATGACACTGATTTGTGTTTAGACGGCAGCGAAAATTCATTTAATGAAGCCATTGCCATGCTGACACAGTTTGCTGAAATGTCAGGACTAAACATGAACTTTGATAAAAGTCAGATCATTTGGATAGGTAGCAGAAAAAAACTGCAATTTAAGGTTTATGCACGATAAAAACTTCATTTGGGACCCGGGTATCTTCAAGATACTTGGCATTAAATTTTCAATTGATACAAAGTCCATTAGCACCATCAACTATGATGACAAATTAATTCAGATGAAAAGGATTTTATCACACTGGAAAAAAAGACAGCTAACACCACTAGGGAAAATAACAGTAGTGAAGACTCTTGTCCTGTCCAAAATAACGTATTTGTTAATAAATCTACCAGATCCACCAGATATTTTTATCTCTGAACTAGAGAAAGAGTTGTTTACATTCTTATGGAATGGTAAAAATAGTAAAATTAGGAAACCAGTTGCATGTAGCTCATACGTCTGTGGTGGACTGGCGCATGATTGATATCAGAGCTTTCATTGCTGCTATGAAATTAAGCTGGCTTTATAAATACAGTCCGGGGGTGACTCCAAGCTTAAAGACTTTCTCTTTGATATGTACCCTGAAATGGAATATTAAATTCTTAGGGGCAGATTATATCAAAACTTTAACCAAGTCCGTTAAGAATCCTTTCTGGAATGATTGACGTGTTTAGGCACTATGGGAGAGTTTGTAGAGTGTGTCGTCCTAGAAATATTGACGAATTTATGGCTGAATGCATTCACTTCAATAAAGACATTCTGAGGGGTGAAAAAACTATATTTGTAAAAGAATGGTGTGAAAATAACATCTACTTCATCAGACAACTCGTTGGTGAAGCAGGGCAGTACATGTCATATCATGAATTTAAAACAAAATATCCTACCATAAGAAAAACAGATTTTTTTGTCTTACAATGGAATCCTGAACGCAATCAAAGGATACCAAAATAAATTACAAGTAGAACTTACAAATACCTTTAAAATTCTTGAAACAAAATCATGGTTTTCTATCAGGAAAGGCAACAAATTTCTTCAAACTGTACTTGTTGACAGCGGAGCTGTTCCAGCTGCGGTTTTGAAATGGAGCAACTCGTTCGAAAATTTAAACTGGAATGCCATATTTTTACACTGTTTTAAAACTACTAATGATGTGCAACTACGCTGGTTTCAATTCCGACTGTTGCACAGAATTCTGCCATCACAGAAGTACCTATATCAGTGTAAAATTGTTAACACACCAAACTGTAATTTCTGTGACCAAAGACCACAGGACATAGAACATGATTTTTGATTGTGACATTGTACGGGCATTTTGGTTGGAGTTTCAGCAAAATATCATTGATAAGCTTGAGCACTGCCATAATGTTAATATTGATAAGAACCTAGTATTATTTGGAGTAAACAGATGATATACAGACTGACTGTGTGATGGACTTTTTAATACTGTATGCCAAATTCTTCATTTAAATCCAACTACAAAATGTTAATCCAGTTTTTTGTAACTTCAGGAGAAGCATACTTTATCGATACTCTTTGGAAAAGTATATTGCTAGTGTCAATTCAAACCTAAGTCTATTCGACAAACACTGGCTTCCGTTATAGAGACATTTTTACTATAAACTTCTTTCGTTACATGGTGGTACTCTCTCTCTCTCTCTTCTTTCTCCCCACCCCTCCCTCCCTCTCTCTCTCTCTCTCTCTCTCTCTCTCTCTCTCTCTCTCTCTCTCTCTCTCTCTCCTCTCCCCCGCCTCTCTCTCTCTCTCTCTCTCTCTCTCTCTCTCTCTCTCTCTCTCTCGCATCTGTGTATCTGTTTACCTCATCTCCCTACTACGGTCAGCACTCAGTGTTAATTGTTTAAGCAATATTTAATGTTTATCAGGAAAATGAACATTGATGACAAAAACGTTGCATGATTAAAAAAAAATGTTTTAGAAAGGCTTTGAATGCAGGCCCCTTTCTTGCTAGTCTTGTCCCAGGAACACAACAGAAAAAGCAGATTGTAATAGATAAATATATGCGCGAATATATGCTGAGCAGAAAGAAGCCCTTAGCTGAAGTGGGGGATGACACAGTAACCCTAGAATTTATCCCAAAATTTCCAATGCCTAACACTGTTACTTTAATTTTTGTTTTATTAATTACTCCAGGGGAGTCTGCTCGTAGTTTGCCAGAACATGTGTTAGCAAGGGGAGTATTAATAAAGTCTGAAAACTTGGATGGCCCTCTTAGGCTTGTTATGCCATTACTAAAAACGGGGATGAAATAAACACCTTATCATCTGACAAGGTTACTGTGAATATTGACAAAACCAAACTAACAGTACTTGATTTTATTTTTTATTAAATTTGTTGATTTTATTGGGTTTACTCTGTTGATGAAGTGCTGCCAGAAGAATTAATATGAACAATGTTACAAAATTAATCTTAATTAAAAAATTATTTTTTACAAAATTAATCTTAATTAAAAAATGGATGATCAGGCTCAACAGTTTAGATTAGAGCACATCACTGAACTTCAAAAAAAATAGAAAGTGACTTGGATAAGTATAGGGTTACTAGAAAGAAATATGCTAAAGCTTTGAATACTCTTTCCTATGTAATTACTGGCTCATCAACTGTAGCTAGCGTAAGTGCTGGTCAAGTGTTGCTCTTTTAGCTACTGGGGCTGGAGCACCAGCCTCTTTAGCTTTTTTTTTTTGGGGGGGGGGGGGGGGGTTAAGTTTAGGCGCTGTGTCCACGATTATGAGTGCTGTTTTTAAAAAAATTAACTCCTAAATTACAAAAGCACACTGCCATTGTAGCCTTAGCATCAGCAAACTTTGTTCACTAAGATTAAGAATAAGCAAATCATTACTGGATGAAAACATTACAGACGAAGAATTTCAACAGCTTATGGCCGATGGTGTGATTACAGACGCCAAAAAATTGAACTTCAAAAGGAGTGGAGAAAGACTTACTTCATGACAGGTAGACACTGCAGCAATCAAACAGAACATTGAAAAACAAACAATCAGTTAAACCCAAAATAGGTACAAAAATATATGCTATGTTTAGACAGGTTATAAATGTTTATGTAAAAAAAGTCTATAAGTTTAATAAAAAATATAATTAAATTCAATAAAAACACAAAACACCGTCTGTTTAAGCGCAAGCTTTCGAGCCACTGCTCTTCTTCAGGCCGCATGACAACAAGTGACGCAATAAAAATGACGTCCATAGGTGACATTATCTGTGACGTCATCTATCTCTTGTGAGATTTGAAACGCGTCCACTTGTCTGTCAAGCTGCAGCAAGTAGAAAAAAGCTTATGGGGTAAACCAGATCCAGATGAAGCGGATGCAAATTGGTCTTGGTCGTTGCTCATCTTGATGAAAACAAATGAATGGTCAGTTCAAAGCTCATTCTACTCACGTTTGGGTTTGTCGGTGGATCCTTGAAGGATTCTTAGTGTTCCTCACAAGTGGAAAATATAATTAAATTCAATAAAAACACAAAAACCGTCTGTTTAAGCGCAAGCTTTCGAGCCACTGCTCTTCTTCAGGCCGCATGACAACAAGTGACGCAATAAAAATGACGTCCATAGGTGACATTATCTGTGACGTCATCTATCTCTCTTGTGAGATTTGAAACGCGTCAACTTGTCTGTCAAGCTGCAGCAAGTAGAAAAAAGCTTATGGGGTAAACCAGATCCAGCTGAAGCGGATGCAAATTGGTCTTGGTCGTTGCTCATCTTGATGAAAACAAATGAATGGTCAGTTCAAAGCTCATTCTACTCACGTTTGGGTTTGTCGGTGGATCCTTGAAGGATTCTTAGTGTTCCTCACAAGTGGAAAATATAATTAAATTTAATAAAAAATATGTTATAAACATTCATACTATTTTTTTAATTTTTTTTTTAACTAACAGGCACTGTGTCTGGTGGGACAACTTGCAGCTCTTCACGAACAAACGACCTTTTAGGGGCAGGCTTTTTAGAAGAAAGAGTCTCTCTTAAATAATACACAGGAGGGGTTGTTTTCATAATTCTTTCAACTTCATATACGTCTACGCTCCATATAGGGTCTGTGGCTCTAATTCTAACATCGCCCTCTGCCTCTCCAGGAGCATACAAGTATCTTACTTTTAGTCCAAACGGCAGAGTTTTTGTTTACTCTGCACATCTTCCGTAATGCTAATTTTTTAGTTTGATTGCGTTTACTGGCTTTAGGCCTGTTGCTTTAAATTCTTCATTGTTCATGGCGCGTAAGACTGCCGGCAATCTCCTAACCCATTCTGTGTTACGTGCTCTGTCCATAATTTCTCTGTGATATTGATAGGTAAACAGACGTTCAGCTAGAATCTTATTAAAGTTTTCTACTAGGGCTTGGGAGCGATGGTTGCCTGGAATCCCTCTCTTAACTGTAACCTGGTGTTTTAAAAGCAGTTGGTTTACAGCTACTTTGAACTCTTTTCCATCATCAACCTGGATCAGCCTAGGATACCTTAATGGGCCTCGCATGTATATTTGTTGTAAAGCCACAGCCACAGCAGTTGAGCTTTTATCTGTTAAAGGCTCAGCGTCTTTGTACCTTGAAGCCATGTCAACAACAGTTAGAGCATACTTAAACTTTTTTCTTCTAACTTTGTCATGTGGAAGATACAGCAAGTCCATCTGGTGAGTGTCATTAGGGACTGAGTTAACAAATCTAGGCCTTATTATTCTTTTTGGGGCAGGCAGATATATTTGCCAAATTGCTTGTTTTGAAAGCCAGTCTTTTGCTTCTGTCTTAGACACTCTAGCAGCTTTACTCAGTTTATCAATAGCAGTCTGATTCCTTTCCAATACCCTCTAGGAGAATAATATATTTTATCCATAAAAAAGGACTGTATTTTTTGTTGTTTTTTTTTACACAAAGAAAGTGAGCAACAAGATAGACTGACATCATGTCAACTAAAATGAAAGCTATCTCTGCAGTCTTCTGTTCTTCTGATGGTTCATAAAAGTCAGACAGTTCTGGTGGTGACGATGTTAGAAACTTCTTTCCTGTCACTAAGTAATACTCATTCATTGCGTCATCAACGTCTGTAAATGTGTGCTCTGCATGCTCCTGTTCTCTTAACTTTTTGTTAATAAAGTCTAAGTGAGCAATCCGCCTTTTTTCATAAGCCTCTTTTGCCTTAGCTAAATCTTCCATTGCCTTATTATGGCGTTCTCTTTCTTCATCAGACCGCAATTTACTAAACATATAGTTGCTCCTGGAGAAAGCCAATGCATTAACAATAGCTCCTCCTACCATCAGAACCAATCCAGACATCTTTTTATAAATGAATATTTTCTAGAATTAATATTTTTTGTCATGCATGCATTAATCTTTCTATGCATTAATATTTTCTGGGATAATCCCTGTGTAACAAGAAAGTCTTTTGACGCAATTCCTGCTGTAATTACAACTATAACCTTAACAACATCCTCAATGTCTAACCTTCCTAGATCAGCTGGTCTCATTTTAAACATGTTTTTTGCTAACACGCTATACCCTATACTAAGGCCGCTAATTACAGCAGAGGTATAAATAGTATTAATGATCTTTGCAGTGCTCATGTTTTTTATTAACTAAAAAAATAATTAAAATAATCATAATACGAAAGACTGTCTATGTGCTTTTTAATCAGATAACGTTTTGTTGTTAAAGCTAAAAATAAGGTTGCCAGTAGTTTTTGGTGAATCTTCTATTTTTCCCATGTTGGGTGGTTTTATTCTTAGCAAACATTTTGCAAGAGTTGAATAAACTATAACACCAACAATAGGCACTGCATAATTAACCAACGTTAAACTCATGGTTTTAAAAGTATTGTTTTAAAAGTATTATATTATTTTTATTGTTTTTAAAAGGGTTTAAAAAATGGACTGTGACGAACTATTAAAGTGTGAGGAGCCAGCAGACTACTACTCGTCAGACTACTCGGCAGACCACTCCGTAAGCCTCTGCCATAAAGAAAGATTATACTCTCTGCTGCGTGTGGAAAAACTAGACAGTATTTAGGTGTTGAACTAAGTATTGAACAGATTCAACATTGTCTACTTCAGACGTTGAGAAGTATTACGCTAGGTATAAAGCACAGCTTGGGTAAAAAAAATGGTTAGATCGGTGGGGCAGACAATGATTAGTCTATATGCTAAGTTAGGTGGCAAGATGGCGTCAATTGATTCAGAAGAAGATTTAAAATACGACTTATCACAAGATCCAGTTTTAAACAAGTCCCTAGAAACTCTTGCATGTGACATGTATTACAGATGCCCATTCATCATGGGATTAATTACTTTTAATCATATTAATTTTAATTATATTAATTTTAATCACCTTAAAATGAGCGACCAGGAGAAGAAGATTGTAACCCCACAGGAGCAGAATATGACTCCACAAGAGAATGCCCCACAAGTGAGTGCTCCACAAGTGAGTAGTGTTACTAAGACTAAAAGTTCTGGGCGTGTTTGCGGCTGGCCATAGACTAGTTGAATGGCACAGACTAAAAAAAAGCAAACGAAGCAGCAAAACAAAAATTATTAGATAGTAATACAACATCGCCACCAGCACCACCGCCATCAACAACAACAACAACAACACAATCAAACTGTAAGTTGTATTATTATTATGTATTGGGGGGTGTTGTTGTTGGTGGTGTTTTTTTTTTAACTTACCAATATCTAAAACCATGCTTAGCAACAAAGTCACAAAAGCCCACAAAAACAGTAAAAGAAGAAGAACCAGTTCTGCAAAAAGTACAACCTCCTGTTGTAGACCCATTTTTAATTAATTAGATTTTTTAAGTACAAGTAAAGTACTGGTTAAGTACAAGTTAAGTCAGTTATAACAAGTAAAGTATAAGATAAGTTAAGAACTTGACAAGTAAAGTATAAGTAAAGTACAAGTCATGTTAAGTACAAGTACAGTACTTGTCAAGTTCTTAACTTAAGTACAAGTAAAGTACAAGTAAAGTACAAGTAAGGAACTTGTCAAGTCAGTCAAGTTCTTATGTCATGTTCTAGACCAAGTTATGTTCTAGGCCAAGTTATGTTCTTAATCTTTTAAAGTTTTCCAATGGCCTATAGCATATGAAAACTCAGGATCAACGTAAGTTCGCTTGTTATTGTTAGAGACTAGTGATTTCTTATTAACAGCAGTTGTGTTTACTTGATGAAGAGTAGAGCGCAGATTAACATTTGTGTGATGAAATACTTTGCCTTCAAAGAGAGCCTGCTTGTAGTTGTCGTGAGTTTTTTTTTTTTTTACAACTTCTTTACTTATGCCCTTAGCCTTCTTCATTACAGAAGTCTGGCCAGCAACACTATACATCTTTGACCTTAGACCAACATATTCTTGTATAACTGTCCCATTAAGTTCGTCTTTAAACTTTCCAATCACTTTCTTGTTTACAGTTGAATGTAAAGGGCTGTCTTTAGGATAGTCACATGTGTCGTACCATCCATCAGCTCCTTTAGCTACCTCTGTTTCTAAGTCTTTGTAAAAGTCTTCTGTGGGGACGTCTGGAATAAAAGAGTCAGTGTCTGTGTAAAGGACTAGACTTTGGGTACAGCGGTTTAAAGTAGTCATACAAAAATTCTAGCATTAACAGCTTTGACAGCTCTAGCACAGTAAACCCAAGAAACGCCGGCTTGTCCAACTTAACATCCTTTTTCTTCATCATAATGCCAACCAGGTCGTTATTAAATTGTCTAAAGTCTAGGTAGTTAGGTTTAGAGACCAGTTTAATTGCTTGTTTTTCTTTTGTAACCAATCTCACATCTTTACGTTTGTGTGGGTTCTCCATGGTCTTGCCAAAACAACTGTTGTCCATTAATTTAAAAAAGTCTTTTTCTGAAGCGTCAGTGGCTTTAGTCCTAACTAAGATCAGTATTCTTCATGATGTATGGCCTCATAAAAGGCTTTTGTTCAAAAGTAATTATTCTGTAAACAGCAGTAAGTTTAATCCATGTCTTAAGTAAAACTGTAGGAGCCTGTAATGACAAACATACTTAGTCTTATGACGGAGATTAGGCACAAGTTTAGGCGGTTCTGTGGGGTCATCTTTAATCTTTCTGCGGCTAGAGGATAATCGTTGTGGAGGTCATGCAATTTCGTAGGGTATGACAAGTCTACTTCTAAGATTAGTCCGTGAACAGGCGAAAACTTTGACAACGTATTTAACACAGCATCAACCTGAAAAGGGCCTTCATACATTTTAAAGTTTCTTAGTGGGAGTGTCTGACTCATGGCCCATCCATACAGATTATTAGCGTCTAAATACATTAGATAGTTGGATGGTTTAGCTGGGTCATAATCATCTAAGTACTTATTGTTGGCTTTGCAGTAAGGATGTGAGGCCATGCTAATGCCTCCCCTTAGACCGTCTTCAATCATCTGGAGTGTAGCTAGATCAGATATTAAGTCAATCTCAATGTTTGTGGACTTTAAGAAGGCGTCCCAAGAAAGGCCAGTAGCAGAAATGTAATGTGATGAGTCTAAGCCGTAATGTTTCAGATCTGTAATTTTCAAAGATGACACGTCAGCCAATAAATATGATCATGATAATCACCCATTGTTTGACAGTGTAATTCTATCCAGGCTTTCTTTGCGTATTCATAGTCAGAGTCAGTTATGCCTTTTCCTGTAAGACGACTGTAAAAGTCTTCTTTATGTGGTAGGGCTGGCTCATCAAACCTTTCCCACGAGTCCATGTATTCATAAGGATAAACGCCTTTACGTACTGAAGATGGGTCAAGATATTGTTCAGTTATTGAGAAGTTATGTAGCGATCCTGCTAATTTATCCAAACTCCCCATCAGATGTTGAGCAGAATCATAGGACAGATTGTCAATAATAAAGGTCATGTACTTTTCTGATGATTGTGCAATGCAGCTCTTATATTCAGAAGTTATTGCTTGCATAATAAAATGAGAATCATAGCCTCGTAAGTTATGAAAGAAGATGGGCAGTTTCCATGTCTTGGGGTCAACCTTAAGTTGAAGATTACAACTGCTGTGTGCAGCCCCTTTGAATTTGCCAGTAATGTGATCGTGGTCTCTTACAGTGCCACTTTTACAGTGCCATCTAATAACTTGCATTTGCATATCCAGCAGTGTGTAGATAATTCATAGCGTTCTTGGTCTTTAGGAGTCATAACAATGTCTGAGAGATTTAGTTTATTGGAGTAGCAATTACGAATTTGTTTCATTTCTTGTAAAAATCTACTGGCTGCGTTGGGGCCTCTGTAAATCCTTGGCGTTGCGCATGAGCCATCCGACCGAACAACAATAAAAGCATAAGAACAAATCTGATGGTTGGTTAATAAGGTTGTTTTTTGTTTTTCTAGTTGTTGTTGTGGGTCATAGTACTGTGGCAAGATTGCTTCAAAGTCAGCATAAACAACGAATGGACTCGTCTGCATTTTGTGTACATTTTTAAAACCTGACTTTAGACCCAGGTGGGGGTGTAAGAAGTTTGGTTTCACAGTCTACAAAACTTTTACAATGATCTTTATGTTTGGCGGCTGCTTCTACAGTGGGGATTCTAACCAAACACCTTCTACAAAGATTTTGTTTAGATGTATCCTTTGTAGTATAAGCCATAAGTCTGCATATTGTTCTAATTAATACATAGTGGCTACCTGCTCCTTGTGTAAACAGTATTAAGTCTACATGATTCTTAAGTGAGTCGCCAAAAGTGGGGGCATTGGGGGAGATCCTTAGAGGTAGTAGATTGTCTACTACAGACCACGTGTATATGTTTACAGTTATTGGTTTGTTTTCCTCTTCAAACTGACTTATGCTTTGAATGCTTACTGGAAAGTTTATGTTATCAAAGTTCAGCTCTTGTTTATATTGTTCATACTTAGAGACTCTGTTTGCATGATTTTTAACAGGATGTAAATGCGCTAAAAACGCACCACATAAAACACATGCTGTCAGAGTTTTGTATGTTTAAGACTGCACGTTTTAAACTGTAACTCTTTTGGGAGAGGAAGGTAAGAATTGCCAACTATAGGATAGTACATTGTCTCAATCTGATTTCAAGGACTGTTCCTTCAGACCATCCAGACGCTCCTCACTTGCATGGTTAAACTGTGTAAGCATGTAATCGGCCCATTCAGAATTAAAATCATGGTAACTAATTACTTCTTTCTGTCTAGTTGAAACCCAGACTTGTATACTACTACCATCGGGTGTTATATAATCAATCAGAATGGCCAACAACACTTTTACTGGTGGGTCAATCTGAAGAGACTCTGGGATTTTAGAGATAGCATGTTCTACGCTTTCATGAACTTCTATGGGGTTAATAATATCCATGTCTAATTCACTAAACATATTGTCTAATTGTTTGTTACTACCTTCCAACAGTATGTTGGGTAGTTTTTAAACTCAGACTCACTTGTGGGGTTCATTTTCTAAACCACAATATTTACGTAATTATTAAAAAACTAATGAATGAATGAATGAATTAAAAAAAAACTAATGAATGAGTGAATTAAAAAATACTAATGAATGAATGAATTAAAAAATAGATGGTTAAATCAGCAAAAGCGCTTTTATTCTTCACCCAAGCGTTGTAACACTTCAATGCATGTTAACCTTACAAGAAGACCTGCCAATATTTTAGCTTTTTCTGAATCACTACAGTCAATATTCATCACTTTGACTGCTTCGTCAAAGAGTTCACTATGATTTTTTTTATTAAATTGTTTACATCATTCTCAAAACCAGATTCACTAAAATCAATGTTTAACACTTTCATTGTTTCGGCAAATAGTTCATTACAATTTTTTTTTAATTAAAATCATTAGATCATTCTTTAAATCAAATTCACTGTGTTTGACCATCATTTTTTAAACCACAATATTGTACGCAAATAAAAAATAATTGTAAATGTAAATTTAAAAAAAATACAAGTTACAGAATTAGTCATTGTGCCCGTTTGTTCCAGTTAGAGGAGCGCAGCGCTATAAATAACCGTTCATGCATGCACGCCTGTCCTGCGATACCCAGCCACGCACGCACACGGCCAATGCTGGAGAAATGGGATCAATACCATGTCTGCCTCTCCCTGCAGCCACCCTGTTTGAGGCATGCTGTTATAAATAGCCGTTCTTGAGTGAACAGCTATTTATAGTGGTAGTTGCTAAGGCTGATTTTACCACAGCATTGCTGTCCGTCTCTTTTACAATTCAGTGCAGCCAAATCATTAAAGAGCATAATTGCATCTCCTCCTCACACAGTAAAGTATACACCCATCCCTCCTCTTTTTTCATCCGGGCTTGGGACCGGCAAAAGGCAGAGTTAGTGGGGGTTTTGTTTATTTTTTAAAAATTGTTTTTTAAAGTAAAATACTGCTTTGGCAGAGCTTTTTTGGCGGCTCTTGATCACCAGTTAGTACACCCGTCACTGAACATTTGGAGCTTTTTGTAGAGATAGTGGCGGCACCCACTACCCCACCCCGTTCTGTTAGGCGTACAAAAGAGAACTCTATTTAATTTTGCCAGGATTGCTGGAACTCAAGATTATTTTCCAAGTGTTTTACGATCAGGTTTCGTTTGGCGAACAAACTATTGACGCCGATGCTAAGGTTATGAAATTTTGGATAATGATAAAAATGACTTGAAAGCTGCATCAGTTTTCTTACATATGAATCATCCATATTTACCTTTGTTTGCAAAAATGAACGCCATGCCTCAGTTGGGTTTGATTTTCTAAACGTTGTTTGAGCCTTTTCAAGCCAATGACCCATAACCAGAGCATGATGGATGGGTTTTTTTTGTGCCAAGTTTTAATAAAAGAGCACCGTTATGAAGAAATGGAGTCATTTCTTTAATAGTCAACAACTGATCAAAATCGTTAATTTCTGTTTCAGTAATATTAGCCAATTCTCCGTCTAGAATCAACAAGCTTTTAAGGTGGGCGTGTAGTTCCTTCAGCAGTCTTTTGCTTTTTCTTTGCCTTCTAAAAAAGCAATACTTTCTTTTGGTTTTGCAGGCAGAGAACAAGCATCGTCGCCCCCTTCTTTTTTTTCTAAATACTTAAACATGCAGTTGTGGTAAATCTAGCACGAGCCTGTTCTTCAGTAAACACTCTCCTGGCAGCCATTCTTAAAATACAACACAGCCAAACACAGTAGTCAGCAGCAGCACAGTCAAACACAACTTACTCGGGCAACGGCCAGCAGACAAATGATGAAATATGTCTCTACGCCGCCGCAGTGCGCGACTAGATAACGCAACTTCCGATCTAGAATGTTCTAGAATGGTTGACCTGGACATTCTGTCTGGGTCAAAAAAACATTCGTGTTGCATGATCTTTCCAGGCAATTGATCGGTAGTCAAGCCCAACAGTGTGATGTGTGTGTGTGTGTGTGTGTGTTGATTAGTTAGCAGAGTGCGTTGTTAGGTGCGTTGCAGAGTGTTGTTATTGGATTGTGTTAACCCTTTAGAGAATGTCAATATCTTTGTTCATGATTACCTCATTTTTATGTTGCACGCAAGCCCCCACTTTGAAGTAACGATTACTTCGATTTTGGGGTTTTTTTGCATGTTAATTGGGGTTTTGGATGTTAATTGGGGTTTTTAGACGTTAATTTTTTTATAAAAACGTGCTAGTTTTTGTAAAAAAAACAGCAATAAAATGAAGATTTTTTTTTTTAAAAAGAGGGGGTTTGCGTGCAAAAAAAAAAAAAGGGGTGGTCGTGAACAAAGATATTGACATTCTCTCCTTGGGAGAGAAGTAAATCTTCACTCGCCAACCACAGCTGCGTTTCTCAACCGATTTCCTCAATTTGCTGGGTGCCTTTGGCCTTTACCTCTACAGCTTATGCAGCAGAGTCAAATTTGCCATAGCCAAAAGTCAAGGTCACAGGGACCCCGAAAGGTCGACACAAAAGTGTCAATAACTCGCGTCTTTATTCAATGTCAATGAAATTTCACACAAACGTGCACAACTATAAGGACCACCCATGAGAACTGTGACCATGCACAAGGAACACACATTCACACACACACGCACGCACGCACGCACGCACGCACGCACGCACGCACGTACGCGCGCACGCACCCATACACACACACACACACACACACACACACACACACACACACACACACACACACACACACACACAGATTGATTTATAGATTTCCTCACCTTCCCCCTCTCCCCTCCTTCCCCCCTTCTCTTTCCTTCCTCTCCCCCTACCCCTCTCCCTCCATCCCCCCTTCCTCCCCTCCTTCCACACCCCCTCCCTCTGTGCCGCGTGAAGTGAAAGCATTGTAATTTTTGTGTCCCTGGTGGCTCACTTCGCTAAGCTCACTGTACTTACAAAAGGCAGAAATCGATTTTTCAAACATTTAATTTTGCTGCATTCTAGAACCAGTGCCAGCCAAAAGTAAATAGCCCATGACACTTCCAGGGTGCCAAGGATGCTTTGTGCCAAATTTGGTGTTGATCGGTTGAGAACTGAATTCAGCTTGAAGAGTGGAGCTCTCCGATTTTTTGAATATTTGATTTTGCTGCGCCCTAGAAAACTGTGCCGCCCAAAACTAACTAGCCCATGACACATCCAGGGTGCCAAGGATGCTTTGTGCCAACTTTGGTGTCGATCGGTTGAGAACTATGGCCATGCATAAGGAACACACACACACACACACACACACACACACACACACACACACACACCACACACACACAGATTTCGTAATTATATAAGATGCATGGGTGGTAGCGAGGTGCGGGGAGAGGGTGGTGGGTGGTGAGCGGGGGTCATTCTGGTGGTTTGTCAGAATAACTCCCCTGGAGTCAAACTGAAACGCTGAGGGAGTTAGCTTTTATATTCTAGTTTAACTCCCGGGGAGTTAAAATCTACATAAGAGCAGTTTAACTCCCTGGGAGTTAAACCATTCGGGGAGTTAAAACTTTTCGCTACACCGGCCCCCTTTCTTTCTTTCCGTGCTGGTGTGTGTGCACGACTAATGGATACTATTTTGTCCAGAAAGAAGGAAAGAGAGGAAAAAGGGGGGGGGGGGGCGATTACTTGATTATTAGGGACGAGTTTTGAGTTTTGAATTGGGTAGGGGTAGGGAATGTGGGTGGTGGGTGGTGTGGAGTTGTAAATTCATACAACATTAATTAATTGACTCTGTGTTAGCAGGTCAATGACATCTTTATTTCGATCGCCGTTTCTAACGTCAACTCTGTCCGGGTTATCAAATTACGCGCATGTCTTATGATTAGATCTGTATTCAAATAAACAAATGGACATCACATTCCTTCCCATCTTAAAGTAGAAATGTACATTGTTGACTTTTTAAATGTTCTTGCACAGATTCAAGTTTCCATGTTCCATGTATTTTTTTTTCAGGAATGTGGCCGGATTAAATGATATGCATATTTCTTGAAATAAGACGAGAATTTTACAACAACATACACATAAATAGATGAAATACATGCATTCTAGCAGACATGTGTATGTTTTATGAAGAAACATGCAATAAATTATCATGCCATGCATTCAAAACAAAACCAGTAACAATTCACAGAAAGTATGTGGTAAAACAGAAATCATGCAGTGCAGAAGATCCTCTTCTCTGATTGTAAATTCTTCGAATCTTCATATGCACTTGATTTAGTTGAAACAATTTGTTCAGTTGGTAACAGAGTCTTTGATATGTGCTGGCTTTTTTTTTTCGAATTCCTCCCGAACGTCGTGTTTTCCTTGGAATTAGTCTGCTTATGCTGGGCTGATGAATTTCCGGCTCGTCTGGTACAGCAGTAGACATGGCTGGAGCATTGCTTAGCATCAGACACGACTGTGTCTACTAAGTTATCATCAGATGTGGTTGGATTTCTTTTTCTTCTGTCACATGGACATAAAAGATTGGGTGACTTTCTTGGAGAAAGAAGAGCTGCGTGTTATTTCTTTGTCACCTATGGAACCATTTCTTGCTGTGACTGAAGAGGTGTTGGAGAACAGTAAGGGTTCGGTTTATTTTCTCTCTTCTGGCGGGCAAAGCAGTATCGCCATCTTGGATTTTTGGTTCACTTGCATGATGTTGAGTGTCAGAGTAAATATTCATTTTCTGTTTTTGGACTTTCTGGACTTTGTCATGATGACAGATTTCCTTATCCAGTTGCAGGGATTTTGTGAGTTTGTCGTCAGTTTCCGGAAGTTTGATCTTCATTTTCTTGTTGTACAAAGCTTCTGCAGTGTCTACACCTGTACTGCTATGTGGAGTAGGACGGTAATTGCGAAAGAATTTGAAAAGTTCTTGTCGCCACACTTTTCCTTCCACATCGGCAGCTTGGACAGTTTTCTTCAGCATTGACATGCACCTTTCCACACCACCATTTGTTTGGCGCCATAAAGATGGAATTCTGCCGTTTTGAAAGCTCAGATAATTGGAGCATGGGGCTCCATTATCGGTTTTGACTATGTCGCACAAAGATGGCATCAAGTTTTGGAATTATGGCATTTGCAATTGTACTGCGGACAATTTCCACTTCTGGAAATCTTGAGTAGTCATCAGTGATAGCCATGAGATATTCTCTGATGGAAATGGTCCTGTTAAATCAAGACTGACTCGACTTCAGACCAGGGTTAATGTTATCTTCAGTGGCTCAGAGGGGTAGGCAAGGGTTGTGGCCAGACAAGCAAGACAATATTTCACTTTTGTTTCCACAATTCTGTCCATGTGTGGAAACCAAACTTTCTCACGGAGAAGATTCTTTGTTTTTACTATTCCCTGGTGACCTTCATGTGCTATATCTACTGTGCACTGCTGAAGAGCTTTCGGGATTGCAAAGATATCTTGAAGAACAATGTCGTGGTCTTCACCAATGGATAGTTCATATTGAACTGTTTTGAAGATGTGAAATAAAGACCATCAGTTCAGTCGGTGGGTGGATGCCAGCTGTTGGTCTTGATAGCTGCTTTCACTGCTTGAAGTGTTGGATCATCTATTGTTGCCTCTTGATTTCTTCCCAGTTCATGACTTTGGGTACTGTGTTATCAACGAGGAACTTGATGTATTCCTCAGCGACTTACATCCATGTGCTGTCAGGTTGCCAGCAGTTTTCAGTGGATGTCGGCTGAGAAAATCAGCAGGGTTGTCTACATCAGGCTTGTATTGTAGAGCAGAATCATATGTCTGCGGACGGAGATTCCATCTCTCGATGCGTGCTGAAGTCCTGGAAGCTGGATCGTTGTGGATGTAACACCCACACCATCAGAAGAGCATGAAGCGTCACAGTTCTGTTGAACATAGTTCACTTTTGCAGCAAATGCATGTTTGTGTTGATGATGCTTTGAAGAGACAGAAGGTCCTCCAGAACGGCACATTTTCACGAAATCCCCGATCCTGGCACAGACACGACAAGTTGTGTCTCTTGCTGGACACTGTTGACGTTGTCATTGTTGAGATTTCTTCTGACAAATGTTTTTCGGAGTTGAGCTCTTGAAGTTGGGATTAAATATCTTCCTTGGTTGAGCTTCTCTGTGACGAACTGCATTCACGGGTTTTGTTCTCTGCTTGAATGTCTGATAACTCTAATGTACGAGCTGTTTCTAGAAGTTTTCTAAGAGTCATATTTGCTTCACGTAGAGCACGTCTACTGAGGCGTGATGACCTGCATCCTTGCATAATTTGAGTCTTGATTTCACGACCAACATCCTCAAATTTACAATTGACAGCTAACAGGCGTAGACGAGTGTGGTAACTGTCGACACTTCCATGTTCCTGCTGTCTACACTGTCGGAACTTAGAGGTTTTTGAAGTCAGTGTTTTTCTTGGGACCGAAGTACTCGTTTAAAGGACTGCGCACACCTGCAGTTCCGTAGTCGCCTGATGCTCCTCGCTGTCAGGAAGAGATTCATAATTGTCGAAAACTTCATCTCCTCCAAAATGTTATAGTATAACCTTTTTTTCTGGCAGTGTTGTTGATATTCATCGCGGCTGGCAGATTTTCGAAACGTTTCACCCATCTTCTCCAGCAAGTGCCGACGCTTGACTCGTCTGAGTGCACGGAAAATTTTTTGGGAAGTTGGGAAGCGATCCACTGGCCATGCTCCCGTATCCAGGTCACTGTTATTTTCAAGTATCTTTGTTTATCCTCGTCGTCGATGCAGAGTCGCCGTAGATTCATAAAAAATGAATTAATTGACTCTTAATGTCTTATTTCGATCGCCGTTTCTAACGTCAGCTCTATCCGGGTTCTCAAATTACACGCTTAATAATCGTAATGTCTTATGATTATGTCTGTATGCAAATAAACAAATGGACATCACAGGTGAGTGAATGCCTGTGTTTTTGTTAGGGTTGATGTTATTTACAGAGTTTTAAACAGGGGAAGGGGGTGGGGCTAGGGGTGGGGTGTTGTCATAAACTTCAGAAATATCTACGTTCATTTTTTGTCCCAAACATCATTGATCATTTTGATCTTTGATCATTGATAGCGTTTAATGGAAGTTGTCATGGAACGGATGGAGTCTGTCTGTCTGTCTGTCTGTCTGTCTGTCTCTCTCTCTCTCTCTCTCTCTCTCTCTCTCTCTCTCTCTCTCTCTCTCTCTCTGTCTCTCTCTCTCTCTCTGTCTGGATGCAAGGAAGAAGAACCAAAACCTTGTTCTCCGAAGATTTCTGTGAATACAGAACACTGACTGGGGTGACTGACAGAAGTTGGTTCTAATTTTTTTGTCTAGTCGGATCCACACAGAGGAAAGGGCGGCTCTGGTAGTCAGATTCAAGTCTTTCTTTCCAGCATAAGACTAATAAATCACTTTTTGTATGACCATCCTAACGATCCGAAAATGGAGACATCCTTCAACTCTAACAGTATTGGCAGGTCACTTTCTTAGATCACTCTCTCAAACGCCCCAAACTCCGTTTCTTTTTTTTATTTTTTTTTATTCAATTGAATTTTTCGAATAACTTTGCGAGCGCAGCTAAGCAACAAACGTGACCTGTACTAGAAAGTCCGAGAATCATGCCATGGAATGGTCAATTAAACTTCATAGGATATCATATGCTTAAGGAATTGTTTCTTGATTTTCCTGAATCATTCTGGCACTTAAATAAAAGTTCCGGGATTATGTCGGCGGCGTATACGTCACGTAGTAAGCTAACGTCACGTGAAATGATATATATTTGAAGCAATGTATGCATGCATAGATGTTAACCAAGAAACTATGCCACATAAACTTGATATGTTTATGACAGCCTTCCTGTCTCTGGTGCGTATTTATATTGTTATGTGAGTTCATCGTCACGACAGACTCTCCCCTGCGTGAAATTCGGATTGGTCTGTTATGTGAGTTCATCGTCATGACAGATTCCCGTGTGTGAAATTCGGATTGGTCCGTCTTAGAGGAGAGCGCGTAACCAGAAACAGTGTATTTTGTTGACCGTCCAGATGTTTTTTTCAACAGAAATTTGCCAGGAAAGACTTCCCTTTTGACGTAGGTTCTTTGACGTGCCTTGAATGCTGCTCGGAAGATCCGTTCACCTTCTTATCAGAAAGTTTAGCACTCGTACAACCTCTAAATATGTGTGTGTGTGTGTGTGTGTGTGTGTGTGTTCCCACCGTGTATTATGAGCCTCCATCATTTCTCTAACCCCTAATACCCCTCCCCTCCCTACTTTTTTTTTCACCCTGGACTGTAGTATCCTCTGACAGGCGGAGAGAATAAACTGAACTGTAATTCTCCATCTTGGAGCCTGTATTGCTTCCAAAGCGATATATATATATCTTTATTTACTCTCTCTTCACACCTTACCCCTTCCCCACCGCCTTCCCTCACATACCCTTTTCTGCAAACCCCTCCTTCCTCTTCCCTCCACCCCATATTGTTGTTAACTTGCATAATTGCGTGCCAGTTCTCCCCCCCCCCCCCCCCCCCCTACCTCTCTCTTTTTTTCTAGTCGCACAAGTGAACAGGACGTGCCTGTGTGATACCAGTGTTGTTGTTGTTGTTTTTTTGCCCAGATCCTGAAAAGGTGGAGAGAAGGAAGAGGACAAGCAATCTCCTAGTTCGGTCCATCTCACGATCACAGCTGGACACGGTCAGTGGAGACGTGTACACGGTCACCGGCCAGGTTCTTCCTCTCAGCGGGCCCACAGCCGCTATGTCGTCATCTCCTCTCCTGGGAGCAGCCACAGGTCCGTCTTCATGTATTTGTTTGGTTGTATTAGTCATTGATGTTAATTTGATGTGTTCATTTGTTTGGTTGTATTAGTCATTGATGTTAATTTGATGTGTTCATTCATTTGGTTGGTTGTTTATGGACAGATGAATCAAGTATCCCCAGACATTGCGAACTTGCCCACGTAATATGTGGGCATGTGCAGATTCACCTTAATGTCGTCTTACTCCTCGGGACAATGGTGATCATACGGTCCAATGATTCATCAGACTCTGTTGTAGACTTTCTTACTTATAATCCAATACATGTGTGAGATCTCCAAGATCTTGTAGTAACATCTCATCTCAAGGGTTCGTAAATCTTCTGTGAATGTCAAGTGGATCAGTTTTTATTTTTCAAACAACTTGCCTTGTAACATTTCAGAAGTCGGGTGACTAGACATTAAACTCACTGCTCGCATCCACTTCAAAATCGTATTGAGTCTTTAAGAAATATTGTTGTGTCAACTAAAATTCTGTTCTGTAAAAATGTTTTAACTTTTGAGAGGCTTTTGGGCGGCCTTTAATCAATTGCCTATAAACGTATATGTCTGTACGTGTTGGCTTGTTGCCTAAGTAGCATGCATGCCTTTATGTATGTCTGTTGTTCCGTCTGTCTGAATACATAATATTTTCAGAGGATTGTTTTGAAGACGAGTTATTTATTTATTTTATTTATTAACTTATCTTTTATTATGTATTCATTCATTATATGTTTTCAGACGAATTCTATCGAAAATACAGCACGTTCCCAATCCTGCTGCAGAGGAAATCCCCAAGAAATGCGCATAGCCCATCCCAACAGCGGCCAGAACGTTCGTCCCTCTCCCCATCCCCTCTCATGCCCATCATGGCCGACAAGTTTGGCGCGTGCGAGGACGACTCGGTTTCAGACTCGTCATCAGAGACGTCAGATTGCTCCGGGTCCTCTGAAAGTCGATCAGAGAGCGGCGAAGACTGGGCAATAGAAAGAAACCTTGGAGAAACGGTAGGAGAAAGGAACAGGAGAGCCGCAGGGCAGGGAAGGAGACAGCAGAGACCCAGGGTACAGTTCAGCCCTGGCTTGGATACGGCTTCAGAAGATTCCGAGATTAATTATAGAGAGAACGGCTTCACAGGGTCATCAGACGGGCTTATCAGTTCCCGGAACTTCAACAAGGCCACGCCCACGGTGTCTAAGGGCCCATACGGGAAACTCTTCACTGCCAAGTTCTACAACCGTGTGGGACAGAAAGGCTGTCTGAGAAGCGTGACCCAAGTGAGTCACGTGTACAGGGGGACGATTCTGGTCACGGATCTGCTGGGTGGAAAACTCCTGCACCTGGCGCGCAGCGGGACGGGTCACTAAGTGGTTCGAGGTAGGGCAAGGCTCCGAGCCTTGGTGCGCATGCGTCACGCCACGAGGTCACGTGGCGGTGACTCTCAGGCAGCCGGCCTGTGTGACAGTGTGGTCCGGCAACGGAACGCTGCTGCAGGAGTTTGGTCACGACTTGCTGCAGTCTCCCACCGGCTTGGCCTGTGACCACCAAGGCTGCTTCATCGTGGCTGACGAACGGACCAACAGAGTGCTGGTCTTCAGCCCTGACGGCCACTTCCTTCGATGCCTATCGCAGACACCTACCATCAGCCAAAACAGGTCACCAGGCCAACCAGCTGTGATTAACAAGGAAGAAAGTGGTGAAGAAGGCGGCTCTGACAGAGACGAGAGATTTATGAACAACGTTGACAACAAAACAAATAAGCAAAAAAGTTCAAGTACAGAGAAGACCAGAAGCAAGGCTAGAACAAACTTTCACTCTGCGATACAGATCTTGAAAGTCAGCGAGAAAACTGTGCAGAAAGGAAGAACGAGTTCTGCGTCAGATGCCACGGGAAAGGTTGCAGCCAATGATGTCTCTTTGGGGATTCAGGGGGCAGCCGTACCAGAACCCTACGCCTTTACTCTACCCAAATACGTGTGTGTCTCAGTCTCCGGCCACATCATCGTGTCGGACTCTGGCAGTAACAGTGTCAAGGTGTTCACTGCTCAGGGAGTGTACCTGCACTCCATGGGCAGTTCAGGCAGCAAGGACGGGCAGCTCAAAGTGCCTTACGGCGTGTGCAGCGACCAGGACAACAACGTTTATGTGGCCGACCACTACAACGACCGCGTCAGCGTGTTCTCCATCCAGGGCGAGTTTCTGCAGCATGCACTCACTGCCGTGTCCGGTTTGTGTCGCCCCAAAAGTATTGCTGTCCGCCCTGCGCATGTCCGAAAGCTGTTCGTGGCACATGGGGGTCTTCGCACAACGGAAGTCCTTGTGTATTGCTTGGAATCGACTCCACGTAACATCAGTTTTATGTGTGATTTGTAAGCAAGCTTTGTCTATAAACTGTGATTCGTTGTTTTGTTGATGACGCATTTTCCACGAACTTCATCAATAAATCTTTTAATCATGCTGATATGGGCAGAATCAGCATGGTTGTGTATTCACATTAATTGATTTCTGGTGGAGTTGAGAATTTTGGCTTACAGGCTTGTCCTTTTGTGGATGTCAAGTACTCGTCCAGAACAAAAGTATCCCCGTTCTCTTGAGGCTATGTGATAGTAATTCCCCTTTGTTCTCACTCTTTTTGACACTGCCTTTTTTCGTTTTTCGTTTCTATACTGTTTTTGTTGTTGTTGTTGTTGTTCACCATGCTCCTGTCTTTGATCAAGAAAATATTTTACATCTTCTGTGGTCACATTATATAGCGTGCCAGCTTTTTGTTTTCAAGTAGTAACTTGGTAGAAGTGTGCACACTCGTCCAGGGCGAGTACCAGCACATTACATTATATAGCGTGCCAGCTTTTTGTTTTCAAGTAGTAACTTGGTAGAAGTGTGCACACTCTGTCCAGGGCGAGTACCAGCCGTCCACTCTGCAGTCCCTGCCTGTTCGACTTTAAAAATGCATTCTCTGTTGCATTTCATTGCCTTTTATTATTGTTCTTTGCTCTTCTTTGCGTCAGAATGGAGCAGAAAGTAACGCTTATTTAGTACATCATACAAAACATGAATATTTGACAGCTGTTGCAAAAGAAAACGGCAACAAAAATAAATAGCATAAGCGGCAGTGCTTGCATTGTTACCGTCTTGACTGGGGATGCAGTATACTGTGTTACAGAGTAAGGATGCTTGTATGGAAGTTAATTCTTGTTATCAAAGACACTTCTTGAGGCTTCTTGTATGCATTGTATTCACAGTCGAGACTTCACCTGGAGCAACTGCAACAGAGTCTGCCGCTCAAGATCGGGTTCTTAAGCCACAGCAGGCGCTGCAGCTCCACAACTGACCAAGCCACGGCGCAACACCATTGTCTCTCGAGACAGACGGATGCCATCTTCATCTGTATGCCATACAGTGATTCTTAAAACAAAGATGGACACGAAAAATCAAGGCAATGAAATCTGAAGTAAAGAAATGTTTTTCATTGTTGATTCTTTCGAAGTAAATCTTATTTAGGGTTTATAGAATTGAAAGAAAATTGCCGTGGTCCACAATATTGTCTTTGTGTTGGTTTGAACGTCCTGTGTATTCATGACCCTAGAGATGGTAACTGTCTTTAGTAAGTTATTTTCAGAAAGTATTGAAAATGTCCGAAGAGTTCATCACTTTTTGTATTTCGCTAAGATCAGAAAATGTATCATTAAATCATTGAGAACCATGCATTGTACAGTATGCCTGTGACTCAGAAACAGCCTTGCCGTGATAGTTTTGCTGAAAAATAGAAAAGCTCGGAAATGCCGTGATAGTTTTGCTGAAAAATAGAAAAGTTCGAAAATGTTCCTGTAATCATCGGTTGTTTTTTTTCTGTGCATGAGATGTCCACAAGTAGTATCATACCTTGTACACAGGTGTCACCCAGATGGTTCTTTCACATTACGTCGCTATGGCCTGCAACATTCTGTATATGCAGTAAGCCCTGAAATATATGTATTTTACTACATCATTTGATTTCTTGAGACCCACAGACTTCTGTCCCTTATCCAAGAGAAATACAGAAGCACCACAGTGAGTGAATTGTGCTGATCCATAATGTTCCATACTGTTTATGACATATGTTTAGTGACCCATGAAATTGTCAGTATATTAAAGAGCCACAGTATTCTTTGCCCCAAAAGGCAAGTTTTAAGTGAGAGTTCTTTTTTTTTTTTTTTTTTTTAGTGCAGTGACATATTAATAACAATGGCTCGCGACGTTCTTCATTTAGCTGTGACCTTGAGCTGTAATTGTGTTCCTGAAAATGATGGTTAGAATGTATTATCTTGCTTGCCAATCTCATATTGTAACTGCCTTTTGGAAGATCTGAAATGGAGCAGTTGACTACAGTTGCTTTTAACTGTTAAATTTACGCAGATTGCTAGGACTGTTAGAGAGCTGACAGCTGGTGACAATGAAAAACCAGACTCTGAAAAAGAGGCATTTTGTTCATCATAAAGTGTGGTCAGGAAGCATTATCTTTCGTGGGATTGTTTATTGTGACTCGCCATTCGTTCGCCTCTGTTTTAGAAAGTCTTTTCACTTTTCAGTCTTACGTTGCATTTGATAACATGCCAGTTTATTTATTGTGTAACCTGCCGACCTGTAATAAAATAAAAAATATCATTCAAAGATCTTTAAATACTTTAATATTTGCACTTCTTAAATACCTTCCCATATGATTTTTAAGTAATGTGAAACTGCAGCAAGTTTTTTTTAGTAGGGATTTTTCTCCTCGATCGCACTCTGTCTGTTGTATTTTAAAGTAATAGCTTAGCAATATAAAATCTATTCGCATCTACGTCTTATCCATCAATAGGCTTCAGTCTGAGTATAGTGTTTATTAAAGTATACATTTACAGTTCATTGCGGATGTTGTGGTGCAGTCTTGATGCTGTGTTACCCAATCTTAGTTTTTTTCTGCGAATGCGAGAAAAACAAATTTGTCATATGCAATTAGTGAAAATAATGACAATTTGTTTTGCTTCTTATTCTTTTTAATGGATTCTGCAAATATATAACCAAACGTAATCAGTATAATTCGTGCACATACTACTCTACTTCAGCCTTTGATGTTTTGTAGCTTTTCCTGGGTACTTTTTTTCTGATCCAGTGACCAAATGAAACAATGAAATACATAAATTTCACTTTAGTTTGGCATATTATACTTAGCTACTTAAATTTATACTCGAATATTGTGCATATGTATGATTTTAAAGATAATTTTATGTAAAGGCATAATTGCATACCTAAGTAGCCACTGTTAATTTATCTTCCCATTTTGCAAAGGAGCTTATATCAAATATTATTTTTCGATGAGAGTGCTGTAAAAAAGTTTCGATCCTTTTTAACGCTTGATATTATTTGCAATGCTTTTGTTCTTAGATTACAGTTATTGTTAATACTTTAATATTTGCACTTCTTAAATACCTTTTTATTGATGATATACATCCCATGTAGTCTAAGTAATTTATCGTGATAATTATCATACTTTTCAGAAAGCGTTTGTAATCGAGAAAACTTCCATTTTACTTGACGTCTTTAACGACAGACTTTGCTATCCAGTTTTTAGTTTAGACGTCATTGCAAACTCTGTACTTGTCACAGAATAACGGCTCCGCTAACACCTCATTCCAATTGTCACTCATCCATCTGATCTGGAAAGAACATACGAAGTGAAAACGTCTTTCCAAAATTCATTGATTTTTTTTTATTGAGGAATTTTCTAGGTCCGTAGACGTCAATGAATCAATTTTTGGGAAACATAGCACTTATTTTTTTTTCTATTTTGCATTTGTTGCGTATATTCTTTTGAACCAGGTGAATTTAGAGCTTGTATATATACTGAACAACATTAAAAACGCACCGTTTTGATTTGCCGATTTCCCATTTGGAAAAAAATGTGTATTTGGATTTGGTATGTTGACACAATTTTTAAGGGACACAGATTCACACTGCCTCGGTTTCTCCGCGCTTGCCGACGTTCGTGTGACGCCCACGTGCAACTCGCCCAAAACACTTTTCTTGCCACTGGGGCCGAGACTGAACGTAGCACATCTGTTTCTTTGTCTCAAATGGTGAGTTTGAAGTCATGCCGACTAAAAAACGGTATCAGTTGTCATTCGACCAGGCGAAGTGGTCCGAAAACAATGCCGCGACTGTCTATGCAAGAACGCGAGCGAGCCATTGGAATGCTAATGGTCGGTATGTCATCGAGAGAGACAGCCAGACAACTGAACTGCAGTCACTCTACAATTTTAAGGCTATCACAACGTTTGGCAGCAACTGGTTCCACCACTGATCGGCGCCGAACGGGCCAACCTCGTGTTACCACACTAGCGCAAGATCGATACATTCGGCAACTTCATCTTCGTAATCGATTCCTTACAGCAGCAGAAACATGTCGCCAGGTGGTTGGTCGACGGGGTCCAGTGTCTGGACAAACCGTTCGACGTCGATTGCAAGAATCAGGGCTCAATGCAAGACGCCCTCATGTTGGCCCAGTCCTCACCCATAGACACCATCAGAAACGCCTGCAGTGGGCCAACCAGCATCTGCCATGGACACGACGTCAGTGGAGAGCTGTGCTGTTCTCTGACGAAAGTCGATTCGCGTTATCTCATGCTGACAGAAGAATGAGAGTCTGGAGGCGTGTCGGGGAACGCTGCGCCAACTGCTGCGTGTTTGAAGCCAATAGATGGGGAGGGGGCAGTCTGATGGTTTGGGGGCATTCAGTCATGACTACCGGACACCTCTGTACATTTTTGACAACCATGTGAATGCCAACACGTACCAGCAGGTGCTGCAGAACCACGTCGTCCCACTGTTTGGCCAGCACCCGGAGCTGCAGTTCTTCCAGCATGATAATGCACGACCCCACACCGCAAGAGCCACCGCTGCGTTTCTCCAGGCAAACAACATTGCCGTGTTGCCCTGGCCATCTCTGTCCCCTGACATGGCTCCCATTGAACACGTCTGGGATGAGCTGGGGCGTCTTGTGGCCCGTGGAAGACGTCCACAGAGTCTCGATCATTTGAGGCGCGCACTGACCGAGGAGTGGGATGAACTGCCACAGGCGTTCTTGCACAACCTTGTCTACTCCATGAGGAGGCGCTGCCAAGCGTGCATCGGGGCAAATGGCGGACATACTCGGTATTAGAGCTCGCGGACGGACATGCTCGTCGTCGTGTACTTTTTGACAGGGACCATAGTGAAGTCACCACCTCATTTCAGATGAATTCGGCCATTCTTGTCAAGAACAGACATTTTGTTTAATTGAAAAATGGATGCGTAATCAAATATGCTTACTTTCATTAAATAATTCTGTACTACCAACGTTGTCTGGGTCTTTTGGCAAGCGGTGCGTTTTTAATGTTGTTCAGTATATTTGCTTAAGTGCGGAACACGTATACCTCCATTTTCAACAGAATGTACTGCATGTTTTCTTTGTCAATTTTTTTTATTCCATATAAATTTAAAACATATTTTCTGAAGCTATTTATTTAATCTTCTGGAGGACTTTGTAACAGGATCCATACGTATATGAACTTTGAAAGAATCGTGGACTTCAGCACTGCTTTGACCAAACTTTCACGGTTTTTTCTTAATTTCTTTCAGATAACTCGCAGCTGCATAGTTACTCTTCTCCATTAGATTTGGATTCAATTGAATGCAGTCTGAGAGATTGTATACAATACAAAATATATTGTATTGTTTGGAAGTGGATGAGTGACAAGAAGTTGAAAATGCATGATGATAAAATGAAGTTCATTGTTACTGGCACTAATTCAAAGATCAATCAGGTTACTCATACTACTATGTCTACCTCTGGTTGTGATGTATCCTTCTCACAAACTGTCAGGAATCTTGGTTTCTACCAAGATATGATATGGATATCACGATAAAAACCTTATCTATGGAAGCACATGTCAAACAACTATGCCGTACTCTGTATTATCAGTTACGTATAATAAGTAAGATCCGCTCCTTTCTATCCACCCATGCTGCCGACAAACTTGCTGTCTCTTTCATACTCTCCAGACTACTATAACTCTCTACTTGCTAGTCTCCCTGACAATTAACTAGGTAAGGTAAGGTTATGTTGCCTATGGTCCAGCCGACCGCAAAGGGCCATATTAACGCTGTCACAACGTTAAAATCAACTCACAAGTCATCACAAAAAAAACCCAAACAAACAACAAAACCCACACACATCTCTAAAATACACCTACAAACGTAACAGAAACTTATCTTTCTTCCATAAAATCTTAGATCAGATGAAAAATGTTAATCTCTTAAAGAAACTTAAAGATCATATCGGGTGGAACATCTCTTAACAGGGTTTTCATGGAGTCTGCTGTATTTAAATTGTTTATGTCCGACATCGTAAACAGTCTATTTGTTTTGCCCTGACTCACTCACACAATCAAATTTCGAAGTCGAAAGCAGAGGACATTGTCGACATGTTTTTACTATTTGTTTAATTGTTGACATGTTTTTTTAAATTCATATTTGTTCATTTCTGTAAACGGTACATGAACGACAAAGTGAACTGGAATTGTTTGCTTTTAAACGCACTATGTTCCTCGGAACGTCCTGACTTGACTCCTCTGCCTTTCAGCTTTTAAGCAGAATGCTATTCCAGAAAAAGGCTGGTGTCAAATACCATAGTATGTTTGTAGTAAGCTTAGATTGAAAAATAGTGGGAGATAAGCTTTCACATCTGCAGTGGTAGATAATTCTGCCTAACTAACAGTATGTGCTTGAGTAGGTGAATCAGTCAATCAGTCATTCCCCAGACCGCTCAGGTCGTTGGGGGGGGGGGGGGGGGGGGGGGACGTGATGAGGGAGCCGCCGTTTCTCTCCAGGCTCTTCTGTTGGTAGCTGCCGTGAGATTTGGCATAGTCAATTTGGTCCAGTCCTTTATATTTTCGGACCAGCTCTTTCTCTGCTGTCCTCGTCTGCGCTCTCCTTCAACGGTACCTTAAAGGATGGTTTTGGAGAGGGTGTTGTGAGGAAGGACGTGGCCAGACCGTCGTTTGATGGTTGCCAGAAGTGGTTTGTGGGGCCCAACTAGGTTAGTGAGCAGGTTCCGCACATAATCATTGCGTTTCAGGTTTTAAGCAGAATGCTATCCCCCCCCCCCCCCCCAAAAAAAAAGGCTGGTGTATAAAAACAAAACAAAACAAACCACCAAAGGTCCCACCTAAGAAGCAAAAGGAAATTATGACACAGCAAAATGAGCTACATTTTCTTGTGAACAGTAGAAAATATGAAAAGAGAACATCTTAAGACACAAGTGCTGAGGGCCAGTATTTGGAATGAATCCGCAAGGGACTGAACTAGGAACTGAGCACCATTCCAGCAATTTTCAGAGCAGACTGCAAGAAATATTGAATTATAAACAAAGCATGCTCTTATTTCTTAGATTGAAAAAATAAGGGGAGATAAGCTTTCATATCCGCAGTGGTAGATAATTCTGCCTAACTAATAGTATGTGCTTGAGTGGGTGAATGGGGAATAGTAAATGCTTCTGAGAATGAGCCCTCAGCAAGATTATAATAGTCTCCAAGGGGAGACAATCTCCAAAGGGGAGGAGACTGACTAACATATAATGGGACCCTATGTTCCCCAGGTCCCCAGGTCTGTTCCCCAGGTCTATGTTCATCCAGGTCTATGTTCCCCCAGGTCTATGTTCCCCAGGTCTTTAGTCCCCCACTCGCTCACCGTTTACTATGCCGGCATGTGGCGTCAAGCTGCGCGCCGTCTCGAGGGCCAGCCGATTGGCAGACCAATGTCTCTCTCTCTGTCTCTCTCTGTCTCTCTGTCTCTGTCTGTCAAGCTGCGCGCTGTCTCGCGGGCCAGCCGATTGGCAGACCAATGTCTCTCTGTGTCTCTGTCTGTCTGTGTGTGTGTCTGTCTGTCTCTCTCTCTCTCTCTCTCTCTCTCTCTCTCTCCTCTCTCTTCTCTGAAATATTTGACAGTCATGTAACTAAAAAAAGAAGAAACATGATGACGATATAGTCAACACATACACACACACACACACACGCACACACGCACACACACACACACGTATATGTATGTATGTATATATATGTATACATCTCTTCCCTCACTACCATACCTGCTGGCACTGAGGGAGGAGGTCAATTGCTGATGAAGGCAAATAAAGACGAAAATTTTTATTCCAACCACAACAGCTTGTTGTCCTTGTTCTTTTGTTTTGGAGATGTATATATGTATAATCTATCCACACACACACACACACACACACACACATACACACACAAACACACACACACACACACAGATATATATATATATATATATATATATATATATATATATATATATATATTATATATATAATATATATATATATATATATACTGGCTCACGTATATATATATATATATATATATAATGAAAGAGAGAGAGGAGAGAGAGAGAGAGAGAGAATCCGCACCAACCCACAATCCTGGCTTGCTTTTTGTTTGACGTTCTCTTCAGTACTGTCACATAGATGACTGTTGGAATCGGTGCATATAGAGCCAGGACAGGTCAGTTTCACACAACTGCTCTGAAACTCCGAAAACATTCCTTTCTTAATGAATCCAGTTGCAGAATATTTTTTATACTGCTGACAGCACGCTGTCTACATGACATTCGTCTAGCTCTGCTGGTTCAATTTTCTGAATACAGTCTGTCGGGAATTGAAGTGTACCCACGTCTTACCATGTTCGCGAAGTAATGACATCTTCACGTACACTGCCTTCATTATCCTTCTTTATATTGTTCTTTCTGGTGATGTTGAACTAAATCCAGGACCAGAAAACAGCAAGGAACTGTGCGTTATACATGCTAATATCCACAGCTTGAAAACTAAGCTTGATTTAGTGTCCGCTGACTGTAATAATTTTGACATAACACTGTCAGAAATGTGGCTTCAGGAAACGGTTTTAAGCAGTACCATAGAACTCGCTAATTTACATCCTCCCGTCAGACGTGACAGACCAAAAAGAAAGGAAAAGAAGACACAAACTAATCAAGTTTTATCAAATGGTCAATGGTTTGTGCCCAGAACACTTACGTAACCTAGTACCAGATCTGGTATCAACAAGAAATCTCTCATGGCGAAGACCTCTTGACAGACATGTGCCTCTATGTAAAACTGAAGTATACAAAAATTCATATATTCCAACCGCAACTAAACTGTGAAACGACGTCCCAGACAACATAAAATCCACAAAATCACTTGGAGAATTTAAACGTTTTATTTCACGGGACGACTCGGTTGTACCCTATTATTATTGTTGTTATTATGGAGACAGAAGCGAACAGATTCAACATTGCAGACTCCTGCCTCACTTCACATTTACTTTCGTTTCAGGTCATTTGTATTTGCTTCTGTCCATCTAAAAGCGACGAAAAGCGGAAAACTGAAACAGACAACAACAAAAAAAGAAGAAAAAAAAAAGAAGACGAAAAACCCTAAACGAAAATTGCATAATATGAAACGCATAATGAATAATGCAAAAAGGAAAAGGAAAACGGAAAAGGAAAAACGCAAAAGTTAAAACGCAATGCAAAACGGCAGACGAAAAACGTAAAATACAGAACCTTAGATGATACAAGACCAAAACGCAACACGCAAAAGAGAAATTGTAAAACAAAAACCATTGCAAAAAACAAAACTCGAGGTTCAAATCAAAAACACGAAAGGCCAAATCAAAAACACCAAACGCAGAGAAAACTCTCAAAACTCTAAGACGACTACGCAAAACCCACAACCTAAAACAAAAATTGAAAACAGAAAACGCAAATCACAAAACTTAAAGCCCAAAACGCAAATTGAAAATATAAAACGCAGAACGCAAAGGGCAAATTACAAAATTTAAACACAAAACATAAACATACCATGATGAGGACAAGAACAAAAAAGTGGAAATCAAAACGCAATGTGTATTACGACTACATAAAACAGAGAAGGTAAAAAACAAATAGCAAAAACAAAACCGCAAAAATGCAAAATGCAAAAGGACGACGCAAAACGCTGAGCAAAATGCAAAATACAAAAGGAAAACAGAGCAAACAACATGCAACGTAAGGCTTAAAACGTAAAACACTAAACGCAAACTTGCAATACGAAAACACAAAACGGAAAATAGAAACAAAACAAGCAAGACGGAACATGCAAGAAAAAAACAACAAAACGAAACATGAAAAACGTAGAAACGCAAAACGCAAAATTCCAAACGTAAAACTCAAAATGGAAAAAAACAAAACACTAAACACAAACACAAAACTGAGAAACAAAAACGCAAAACTTAAAACACAAAACATAAAGTGTAAACCCAAAAACGCAAAATTGAAAAAAGCAAAACCGAAAAAACAAAAACTAAAACACAAATGCCATTTTGCCATTTTTGTGTTTTTCATTTTTCCATTTACATCTTTCGTTTTCTATATTGTGTATGGTTTTATGCTTTTTCGCGTTTGGCATTTTGTGTTCTCTGTTTTAGCGTTTTTGTTTTACATTTTGCGTTTGTCTTGTATGTTGTGTGATTTGCGTTTTGTCTTTTTGGGGGTTTGTTTTCGTTTTAGGTGTTATGGGTTTCTGTTTGTGTTTACCGTTTTCCGCTTTCCGTTTGTGATTTGTTGTGTTTTGTGTGTGTGTGTGTGTGTGTGTGTGTGTGTGTGTGTGTGTGTGTGCTCGCGAGCGCGCGTGCGTGCGTGCGTGCGTGCGTGCGTGCGTGCGTGCGTGCGTGCGTGTGTGTTTTGCTCTCGGTGTTAAGGTTTTTGTTTTAGATCTGCGTTTTGTGTATTTTTGCGATTTGTGTTCTCCGTTTTTCATTTTTCATTTTGTGTAAGGTTTGTTTTAGCGTTTTTGTTTTACATTTTGCATTTGTCTTGTATGATGTTTTATGTTGTGTGATTTGCGCTTTGTCTTTTGGGGGTTTGTTTTCGTTTTGGGTGTTATGTTTTGTTTTACTGGATTTTCGTTTGTGCGGTTTCCGTTTTGCGTTGACTTTTTTGGTTTGCGTATTGCGTTTTGGGTTTCTGTTTGT
>CM031620.1:67104372-67124731 GCA_018398815.1 Conus ventricosus | reverse complement strand
TATATAAGAAATAACGGCAGAATAACGGTTTTTAATGGTTGTTTAAACCATTTTCAGAATCACATCACTTACTATGGACAGAGGCTCCGATTTGGCACGAGATCATCTAAACCGCTTATAAATTGGCCAAGTACTTTCTGAGATATTCCATAAAGAAGAAAAACCGTTATAGGCCGTTACAGCCGTTAGTAACGGCTATAACGGTAAACTAAAACATCGGGCATCATCCATGACCTATAATGAACATACCTACAAAGTTTCAGAAAGATCGGCCCAGTAGTTTTGTCTGGAGTGAGTGGAACATATTTTGACCATGGACACACAGACAGACAGACAGACAGACAGAACCACAGACAGCATTTCTTCATTCCCATTCTAAAGTACTCCCTGTTCTATAAGAACTGGGAGTACAAAAACAAACAAACAAAAAACCAAACCCAACGTAGGATGCAGGTGGCTGAGCAACAAAGCTGATGAGATCCAAGGATATGCCGACAGGCATAATATGAAGAACTTTTATGATGCCTTGAAAGAAATGTATGGATCTACACCAACAGAATCACCCCCTCTACTCAGCGCTGATGGAAACAACAATGATCACTGACGTGGAAAAGATCTTGGAACACCGGGAAGATTACTTCAACAGCACACTAAAGCACCCATCATCGATCAATGACAAACCCATTGACGGGCCCCCTCAAGTGCCCATGAGCGAGGGAATGGATGAACCACCCACCCTCTAGTGGACCCCAGAAGCAATATGTTTGCTGTCTACTGACAAGCTCGTGGTTCAGACTCCATTCCAGTTCATCATTTGTTTTCTTCTGATGCGGCAGCAGGAGACGATCCCTCAGGAGTTCAAAGATGCATCATTATCCCCTTGTGCAAAGCGCAAAAGGAAGATCCAAGCTTGTGACAACTACCAAAGCACATCCCTCCTTTCTACAGCCAGCAAGATACTTGCCTGGATTCTGGTGAGCCGCTGCATAACGCAAAATGTCAAGAACAAATGCCGATCTGTTCTCCACCTATGTCGACCTGATCAAGGCCTTCCATAATGTCAGCAGAGAGGGCCTGTGGAAGATCATGGCTAAATATGTATGCCCACTGAAATTCATCTCTATGGTGCCACAGTTCCATGGTGGAATTCTGGCTCCGAATCAAGAAAATGGAGAGACATCTGACCCCTTCCCTGTCACAAATGGCGTAAGGCAAGTCTGTATTTTGCCACCCACTCTGTTCGGCCTCATGTTCTCTACAATGCTGACTGACGCATTCAGAGAAGGAGATGCAGGCATTGACATGGGATTCAGAGCAAATGGAAAGCTGTTTAACCTTAAGAGGCTCCAGGCAAAAACTAAGGTGATGACAGATATCCTAAGGGACTTTCCGTTTACTGATGACTGCGCCTTAAATGTTGGCTCAGAAAATGACATGCAATCCTGCATCGACAGGTTTTCTGTAGCCTGCGCCAAATTCGGTCTCAACATGAATACGAAGAAGACGAAAGTTTTGCATCAACTTGCATCAGGCAGACCCTACCCTGAGCCTAACATCACAGCCAATTGTGTGAGACATGCTGTGGTGAGTACATTCACTACCTTGGAACACACTGTCTCAGAATGTCACTATCGACGATGAAGTTAGCGTCAGAATTGTAAATGCAAGTGCAACCTTGGCACAGTACACACCAATGGTTGGAATAGAAGAAGCATCAGTCTAGAGAGTAAGTTGAAGGTATACAGATCAGTTGTTCTCCCCCCACTCCTCTGTTCATATGAAACGTGACAGTGTACCAACAGCATGCAAGGAACCTGAACCACTTCCACACAGCCTGCTTCAGAAGTTTTTTAACATCAAATGGCAAGACGAAATCCCAGACACTGAGGTGCTTAACCAAGTAAGCCTGCCAAGCAGCTACACCGTCGTGATGCTGTCTCAGCTTTAATGGGCAGGTCATGTACCTTGCATGCGAGATCACCAGCTACTCAAGAGACTTTCCCATGGAGGTAAAAAGAAACACTTCAAAGACATTCTTCAAACATCCACGAAAGCTTTTCACATCGACCTTGACACATGGGAATACACTGCTATGGATCAAACAAGATGGCGCGACTCTATCCACAAAGGCGACAATTTATGTGAAGAAAGAAGAACAGCTGCAGTGCAACAAACGAGACAGGAAAGGAAAGCCACACCAGCAATCAAGAGGAGGTCTCCCACTTTTCCTGTTTCAACTGTCACCACATATTCCATGCATGCACCGACTTTCTCAACCACGTGCGTATCCACAAATCATCTCAACTCCCTCCGCCCCAAAATGACTGAATTAGTCTTCGTCCATTCCACAGACAATGAACACTTGGGACAGTTTAGGAAACAAACATTTACATCACTGTAGACCATGTAAAACAAACTAGTGGCGACTTCTCTCTCTCCCTCCCTCCCTCCCTCTCTCTCTCTCCCTCTCTCTCACTCTCTCTCTCTCTCTCTCACTCACACTCCCCCCCCCCCTCTCTCTCTCTCTCTGACCCCCTCCCTTGGAAAGAACCGAATATTTAAAAAATGTCACATTGTTCTTGATCAAAACACGTTGTCAGTGTGATGTCATTAAAAAATCACCATGTTTGCGTGAGGCGCACTTGGCTGACCCTATCAGTTTTTGTCACTGCGATGTGTCATGTGTAGTTTGTGGATCTTTCAGTAAGATTTTACTGGTATAGCACGAACATGCCCAATGATTTCATGTATTGTTTGTGTAATATTTAGCCGGAAATATAATGGGTTTGCAATTAATCACGTACCAGATTCGGATAGAAACTCAAAATCAAAGTACTGACAGGATCAAACAGATCATTGTGCTCTGGGTTTCACATGTAAATACATAGGACCTACCCTCATATTTCACTGATTGATCGATTCGTTCACACGGTTAGAAAAACAACTGATAAAAGTTATTAACTGCGAATTCTTTGTCTTGCTACCACAAACAGTGACGCTGATTTTGACAGATTTCAGTTGTCAATGTTTTCAAGTGTCAAAGCAATGTACATCAGAGTGTGGGTTATATTGTTGAGAGTCTAAAGGTTTATATTTAAAACCTTGTTAAGAAATGCTTGGTCCATGCTACCATGAGAGTACCTGTGATTATGTAATTGTTTCTAATAGTAAGCCACGATCAACTAGGTTAGCCAACACGAGAGTACCTGTGATTATATAACTGTTTCTAAGAGTAAGCCATCAATCAACTAGGTTAGTCAACACGAGAGTACCTGTGATTATATAACTGTTTCTAATAGTAAGCCACCGATCAACTAGGTTAGTCAACACTGTGATTATATAACTGTTTCTAATAGTAAGCCACCGATCAACTGGGTTGGTCAACACTGTGATTATGTATATGTTTCTAAGAGTAAGCCATCAATCCACTAGGTTAGTCAACACTGTGATTACATAACTGTTTATAATAGTAAGCCATCAATCAACTAGGTTAGTCAACACTGTGATTATATAACTGTTTCTAATAGTAATCCATCGATCACCTAGGTTAGTCAACACTGTGATTATGTATATGTTTCTAATAGTAAGCCATCAATCCACTAGGTTAGTCAACACTGTGATTATATAACGGTTTCTAATAGTAATCCATCGATCCACTAGGTTAGTCAACACTGTGATTATGTAACTGTTTATAATAGTAAGCAATCGATCAACTAGGTTAGTCAACACTGTGATTATATAACTGTTTCTAATAATAAGCCATCAATCCACTAGGTTAGTCAACACTGTGATTATGTAATTGTTTATAATAGTAAGCCATCAGTCAACTAGGTTAGTCAACACTGTGATTATATAACTGTTTATAATAGTAAGCCATCAGTCAACTAGGTTAGTCAACACTGTGATTATGTAACTGTTTATAATAGTAAGCCATCAATCCACTAGGTTAGTCAACACTGTGATTATGTAACTGTTTATAATAGTAAGACATCAATCCACTAGGTTAGTCAACACTGTGATTATATGACTGTTTATAATAGTAAGCCATCAATCCACTAGGTTAGTCAACACTGTGATTATATGACTGTTTATAATAGTACGCCATCAATCCACTAGGTTCGTCAACACTGTGATTATATAACTGTTTCTAATAGTAAGCCATCAATCCACTAGGTTAGTCAACACTGTGATTATATGACTGTTTATAATAGTAAGCCATCGATCCACTAGGTTAGTCAACACTGTGATTATATAACTGTTTATAATAGTAAGCCATCAATCCACTAGGTTAGTCAACACTGTGATTATATAACTGTTTCTAATAGTAAGCCATCGATCCACTAGGTTAGTCAACACTGTGTGTGTGGCTTGCCCTAAAACCAGACTGGTTTTAATGAAAGGAACTGAATGCATGAAAGCAGTCAAGTATCTGTGTATTTACGAGATTTTACAAGCGTTTACAAAATTGAGATAACATGGAACTGGGTGTGAAATATGATGGGGGAGTGTTATTACCCTTTCGCAGTCTGATGTTACTTTCACACTGTAAAAGCCATGGAATATGATTTTGATTATGCACAGATTGTAACCATATCTGCTTCAGCAATCATAGGAGCTGAACAATTAGGGGGCTTTCATCCGAACTATGAAGTCTAAGAGAGGAGATTTGCTTTAAGTGAATGAGGGTAGTGTATACTTCACGTGCACCTAATGTTATTATGCTCACGCCTGTCTTTTTTTCCTAATACTTCCATCAGCACACTTCTTCTCTCTGACACCGCGAGTGTGGCACTTCTGGCATTAACAACAATGCGTGTGGAGCTAACACAACACACTTCTTCTCTCTGACACCGTGAGTGTGGCACTTCTGTCATTAACAATGTGTGTGGAGCTAATACAACACACTTCTCTCTGACACCGTGAGTGTGGCACTTCTGTCATTAACAACAATACGTGTGGAGCTAATACAACACACTTCTCTCTGACACCGTGAGTGTGGCACTTCTGGCATTAACAACAATGTGTGTGGAGCTAATACAACACACTTCTCTCTGACACCGTGAGTGTGGCACTTCTGTTATTAACAACAATACGTGTGGAGCTAACACAAACACACTTCTCTCTGACACCGCGAGTGTGGCACTTCTGTCATTAACAATGCGTGTGGAGCTAATACAACACAATTATTGCATTAAAATGATTACAGAATGACACCTATTTGAACATATGTAACGTGTGTGCACATAATTGAGGTGTGAAATCAGTCAGAATGCGCTCTGGTTTTCTTCACCACACAGTGTACAGTGGAAATGTGTTCAACACGGGGCTGTCCGTTTTCCGTATGCAGAATGTCCTCTAATTATCTGAGGGTCATAACCTACATCGTTTTCAATAGCAAAAATGCTCTTTTTAATGATAACTGGTGTATTCCTCCTTGCAAAGAGTGTAGGTCCTGGTACAAATTCAAAAGAAGATACATTTGTAAGCATTTTTACTGTGAATTTTACAGGTTTCGATATGCAGATTAGCCCGTGATATTTCTTTACATAAAACGGTTTGCTGATCAGTTGAGAGGAGGCGGCTCATTATGTGCTGCTGTAACACGTTATCAGGCATGGTTTGAATGGCTGCTGGTAGAAGTTCCACACGCTGTTTTACAGACAGCAACTGAGCACTGTTGCCCGTTCACAACCACTGAGTGGACTGTGTGAGAGTAGAAGGATTGGTTTATCGTTCAAACTGTGTGAAATAAAGGTATGCAAATTTGTACTCCTGCAGTCGGGTGAAAATTGATTGACGTGAGGCTGATCAACCATTGTTTGATTACGTTAGATGGCTGATCAACCATTGTTTGATTACGTTAGATGGCTGATCAACCATTGTTTGATTACGTTAGATGGCTGATCAACCATTGTTTGATTACGTTAGATGGCTGATCAACCATTGTTTGATTACGTTAGATGGCTGATCAACCATTGTTTGATTACGTTAGACGGCTGATCAACCATTGTTTGATTACGTTAGATGGCTGATCAACCATTGTTTGATTACGTTAGATGGCTGATCAACCATTGTTTGATTACGTTAGATGGCTGATCAACCATTGTTTGATTACGTTAGACGGCTGATCAACCATTGTTTGATTACGTAGATGGCTGATCAACCATTGTTTGATTACGTTAGATGGCTGATCAACCATTGTTTGATTACGTTAGATGGCTGATCAACCATTGTTTGATTACGTTAGATGGCTGATCAACCATTGTTTGATTACGTTAGATGGCTGATCAACCATTGTTTGATGACGTTTGACGGCTGATCAACCATTGTTTGATGACGTTTGACGGCTGATCAACCATTGCTGATGACGTTTGATGGCTGATCAACCATTGTTTGATGACGTTTGATGGCTGATCAACCATTGTTTGATTACGTTAGATGGCTGATCAACCATTGTTTGATTACGTTAGATGGCTGATCAACCATTGTTTGATGACGTTTGACGGCTGATCAACCATTGTTTGATGACGTTTGACGGCTGATCAACCATTGTTTGATGACGTTTGACGGCTGATCAACCATTGTTTGATGACGTTAGACGGCTGATCAACCATTGTTTGATGACGTCAGACGGCTGCAAACTTCTTGGAAAACAAGTAAGGAAACAACTGTTACCAATTTGGTGACGTCATGAAATAGCTGAATGGTTGTTTGTGGTTACATCAATGTGGTGTCGTTTTACATTCATGAAATAGCTGAATGGTTGTTTGTGGTTACATCAATGTGGTGTCGTTTGACATTCATGAAACAGCTGAATGGTTGTTTGTGGTTACATCAATGTGGTGTCGTTTTACATTCATGAAATAGCTGAATGGTTGTTTGTGGTTACATCAATGTGGTGTCGTTTGACATTCATGAAACAGCTGAATGGTTGTTTGTGGTTTCATCAATGTGGTGTCGTTTTACATTCATGAAATAGCTGAATGGTTGTTTGTGGTTACATCAATGTGGTGTCGTTTTACATTCATGAAATAGCTGAATGGTTGTTTGTGGTTACATCAATGTGGTGTCGTTTGACATTCATGAAATAGCTGAATGGTTGTTTGTGGTTACATCAATGTGGTGTCGTTTACATTCATGAAACAGCTGAATGGTTGTTTGTGGTTACATCAATGTGGTGTCGTTTTACATTCATGAAATAGCTGAATGGTTGTTTGTGGTTACATCAATGTGGTGTCGTTTTACATTCATGAAATAGCTGAATGGTTGTTTGTGGTTACATCAATGTGGTGTCGTTTTACATTCATGAAATAGCTGAATGTTTGTTTGTGGTTACATCAATGTGGTGTCGTTTTACATTCATGAAATAGCTGAATGGTTGTTGTTGTGGTTACATCAATGTGGTGTCGTTTGACATTCATGAAATAGCTGAATGGTTGTTTGTGGTTACATCAATGTGGTGTCATTTTACATTCATGAAATAGCTGAATGGTTGTTTGTGGTTACATCAATGTGGTGTCGTTTTACATTCATGAAATAGCTGAATGGTTGTTTTTGATTACATCTTATTCCATCATATGTGTGTGCACAACTGACATCCAGACAGTAGATCTGAGGACAATATCTAGGATGTAGGAGTACTGTTACTCGCATAAGTAAAAATGTTGCGTGATTGTATATGCTGCTATTTTTGTTTAAACTAGGGATCTGGAACAATATGAAATAATGTGCATACAGGACGTTTTGAAAATTCTCACCACTCTGTCATGACTTCTGAGGTAATTTTATCTGTCACAAGTCTGAAATGCGTTTTTAAGGCAAACACAACCATTGTAAATTGCAAATGTAATCTTTCATCTATCGTTGTCGTAATTTTTGCTTACCTCTGTATTTATCTCTTATGGATTACTCTCATCTTAATGTTCTTAATTTATATTCGTCTATTTAAGGATTTCTTGACATGCTAGTTATGGCCAAATTTCATCACACCTCCAATCATACATTTGGAATAACCGGGGGAAAAGCGCACAGTGACTTCTGTTCTTCGTTTGTCTGGGGGGTGTAGGTTTTTACAGAACAGCTTTGGTTGGAGCCTGTTTATCATGCATTAATGAAAGTTTACATATGCAATATACTTGTGATGTTTGGGGGGGGGGGTGTAGGTTTTACAGGAACAGCTTTGGTTGGAGCCTGTTTATCATGCATTAATGAAGTTTACATATGCAATATACTTGTGATGTCTGGGGGTGTAGGTTTTACAGGAACAGCTTTGGTTGGAGCCTGTTTATCATGCATTAATGAAAGTTTACATATGCAATATACTTGTGATGTCTGGGGGTGTAGGTTTTACAGGAACAGCTTTGGTTGGAGCCTATTTATCATGCATTAATGAAAGTTTACATATGCAATATACTTGTGATGTCTGGGGTGTAGGTTTTACGGGAACAGCTTTGGTTGGAGCCTGTTTATCATGCATTAATGAAAGTTTACATATGCAATATACTTGTGATGTCTGGGGTGTAGGTTTTACAGGAACAGCTTTGGTTGGAGCCTATTTATCATGCATTAATGAAAGTTTACATATGCAATATACTTGTGATGTCTGGGGGTGTAGGTTTTACAGGAACAGCTTTGGTTGGAGCCTATTTATCATGCATTAATGAAAGTTTACATATGCAATATACTTGTGATGTTTGAGGGGTGTAGGTTTTACAGGAACAGCTTTGGTTGGAGCCTATTTATCATGCATTAATGAAAGTTTACATATGCAATATACTTGTGATGTTTGGGGGGTGTAGGTTTTACAGGAACAGCTTTGGTTGGAGCCTGTTTATCATGCATTAATGAAAGTTTACATATGCAATATACTTGTGATGTCTGGGGGGTGTAGGTTTTACAGGAACAGCTTTGGTTGGAGCCTATTTATCGTACATTAATGAAAGTTTACATATGCAATATACTTGTGATGTTTGGGGGGGGGGGTGTGTAGGTTTTACAAGAACAGCTTTGGTTGGAGCCTATTTATCGTACATTAATGAAAGTTTACATATGCAATATACTTGTGATAATTTGGGAAAACGTATGCATCACTTTAGACCACGTAGAACAGACAGAGAAGCCACTGTATGAGACACATCTTCTGCACAAGGATCACCTCAGTGAGACCAAGTCCACCTCCAACAAAAGATGCATTCAACATCATACGTAGAACAGTTCAATAATAAAACAAGATGCGAAGCATATAAACGTACTCCCAGTTTTCCAAACCGCTTATAAATCGGCCAAGTGCTTGTGAGATAAGAAATAAAAGGCAAAATAACGGTTTTTAAACGGTTATTTAACCGATGTACACTTTTGAAACTGGTATTTTAGTCCTCACTGGGCTAAAGCCTGTGCACAAACCAAATTTCTATCCAAATCGGATAATATGTCAAGAATAATGGTTTTTTAACGGTCCAGATTTTTAAACACTACATGGAAGTGCCATTTATGTGTGATAACCTTTCTATATACAAAATTTCATTAAAACCCACCAATATATATATATATATATATAAAACCCGGCAAAATAACGGTTTAACGGTTATATAACTGATATACAGTCTTTGAGCCTACGCCCCCACTATTAGATTGTTCGTCTATGTATTTGTCTGACTTTATTCAAGTTTAAAAGGCTGTGCCAGTCTTGAATAAAAGTTACTCTGTGTTAGGTTTCCTTATGGGAGCAAAACATACCCCACTAGTTTATTGCTTATCGTTTACTGTTCCCTACCTCATTTCATTTCCGATTTTGCTTTGATGAAATTGAGGTTATTTGTATTTGTTTCTGCCGTCTGTGTGTTTATCTTTTGATCTCCCTTGCATCTTTGGGTGGATCCTTAGGCGTAGGCTCAAAGACTGTCCCCTACATTTTATATTATTTGCATAATGTCTTTAGTTTTACAGCAACTTTTTTTTCCTCCCCACACTTTCGTTTGGTTGCATTTACTACTCTTCGCTGGCTGCTCTGGGGGTGCTATTGGATTCTTTTTTGCACCCAAAGGTGGTGAGAACACCACAGTATTATGGACTGTGGTGTGTCTCTATTTGACGCCGGGAGCGCAGACACAACCAGCCGTGTCTCCCTGATGAGTCCCGATTCAGCGGGCGAAAGGCCTCGGAGCAGGCAATACAAATATATCTGCATTCAAAAGGGATTCCGATGGTTCCCTTATGCAGCTAGAGAAGAGTTTTCATATCTGTAATTTTTTTTAAATTTCATTTTCCCATTTTTCTCCATCTTCAAACTCCTCTCTCCTCTCCCCTCCCCTCAGGTCCAAATCTTTGCCAGACAGTTCAGTTGTTGGCCTGCGCTTGTTTTTCCCCCCACTATTAGATTGTTCGTCTATGTATTTGTCTGATTTTTATTCAAGTTTAAAAGGCTGTGCCAGTCTTGAATAAAAGTTACTCTGTGTTAGGTTTCCTTATGGGAGCAAAAACATACCCCACTAGTTTACTGTTTATCGTTTATTGTTCCCTACCTCATTTCATTTCCGATTTTATAAATAGATAATTAATTCAGGGAAGACAATTACTCTTATGCACAATTAAAGGGAGACAAATCACTTTCATTATCATTGTTTTGCTTATTATGATGTTTTGCTTATTATTGTTGTTTTTGCTTTTTATGATTGTTAATGATTGCTCTGTGTGTGAACAAGGAAGGCAGAAATGAATCATCTATGCACACTGCAACGCACACTGCAGTGCTTGTAGATTATTGATTGGTTGGCAGAGTGGCATTGTAGATTATTGATTGGTTGGCAGAGTGGCATTGCAGAGTGCGCTGTAAGTGCTGTTATTGATTGTGTGTGAGCGATGAAGTCAACAAAAGAATGAATGTTTTGCAGATTTAATTTTATTTATTATTTAAATTTTTAGGTTTAAAAATGATGGTCAAACACAGTGAATCTGATTTAAAGAATGATCTAATGATTTTAATAAAAAAAATTGTAATGAACTATTTGCCGAAACAATGAAAGTGTTAAACATTGATTTTAATGAATCTGGTTTTGAGAATGATTAAACAATTTAATAAAAAAATCATAGTGAACTATTTGACGAAGCAGTCAAAGTGATGAACATTGACTGTAGTGATTCAGAAAAAACTAAAATATTAGGCAGGTCTTCTTGTAAGGTTAACGTGTCTTGAAGTGTTGCAACGCTTGGGTGAAGAATAAAAGCGCTTTTGCTGATTTAACCATCTATTTTTTAATTCATTCATTCATTATTTTTTTTAATTACGTAAATATTGTGGTTTAGAAAAAATGAACCCCACAAGTGAGTCTGAGTTTGAAAAACTACCCAACGTACTGTTGGAAGGTAGTGACAAACAATTAGACAATATGTTTAGTGAATTAGACATGGACATTATTAACCCCATAGAAGTTCATGAAAGCGTAGCACATGCTGTCTCTAAAATCCCAGAGTCTCTTCAAATTGACCCACCAGTAAAAGTGTTGTTGGCCATTCTGATTGATTATATAACACCCGATGGTAGTAGCATACAAGTCTGGGTTTCAAACTAGACAGAAAGAAGTAATTAGTTACCATGATTTTAATTCTGAATGGGCCGATTACATGCTTACACAGTTTAACCATGCAAGTGAGGAGGCTGAGCTAAGAGGTTCTGGATGGTCTGAAGGAACAGTCCTTGAAATCAGATTGAGACAAACAAAGTACTATCCTATAGTTGGCAATTTCTTACCTTCCTCTCCCAAAGAGTTAGAGTTAAAACATGCAGTCTTAAACATACAAAATGTTGACAGCATGTGTTTTATGTGGTGCGTTTTAGCACATTTACATCCTGTCAAAGATCATGCAAACAGAGTCTCTAAGTATGAACAATATAAACAAGAGTTGAACTTTGATAACATAAACTTTCCAGTAAGCATTCAAAGCATAAGTCAGTTTGAAGAGCAAAACAAACCAATAACTGTAAACATATTCACGTGGTCTGTAGTAGACAATCTACAGCCTCTAAGGATCTCCCCCAATGCTCCCACTTTTGGCGACTTAGACTTAATACGTTTACACAAGGAGCAGTTAGCCACTATGAATTAATTAGAACAATAAGCAGACTTATGGCTTATACTACAAAGGATACATGTAAACAAGGGCTTTGTAGAAGGTGTTTTGGTTAGAATCCCCACTGTAGAAGCAGCCGCCAAACATAAAGATAATTGTAAAAGTTTTGTAGACTGTGAAACCAAACTTCTTACACCCCCACCAGGGTCTAAAGTTAGGTTTAAAAATGTACACAAAATGCAGATGAGTCCATACGTAGTTTATGCTGACTTTGAAGCAATCTTGCCACAGTACTTTGGCCCACAACAACAACTAGAAGAATAAATAACAACCTTATTAACCAACCATCAGATTTGTTCTTATGCTTTTATTGTTGTTAGGTCGGATGGCTCATACGCAGCACCAAGGATTTACAGAGGCCCCAACGCAGCCAGTAGATTTTTAGAAGAAATGAAACATCTTCGTAATTGCTACGCCAATAAACTAAATCTCTCAGACATTGTTATGACTTCTAAAGACCAAGAACGCTATGAATCATCTACACACTGCTGGATATGCAAATGCAGGCTATTAGATGGCACTGTAAGAGACCACGATCACATTACTGGGGAATTCAGAGGGGCTGCACACAACAGTTGCAATCTTCAACTTAAGGTTGACCCAAGACATGGAAACTGCCTATCTTCTTTCATAACTTACGAGGCTATGATTCTCATTTTATTATGCAAGCAATAACTTCTGAATATAAGAGGGTTAGCTGCATTGCACAATCATCAGAAAAGTACATGACCTTTATTATTGACAATCTGTCCTTCTATGACTCTGCCCAACATCGGATGGGGAGTTTGGATAAATTAGCAGGATGGCTACAAGACTTCCCAATAACTGAACAATATTTTGACCCATCTTTAGTACGTAAAGGCGTTTATCCTTATGAATACATGGACTCGTGGGAAAGGTTTGATGAGCCAGCCCTACCACATAAAGAAGACTTTTACAGTCGTCTTACAGGCAAAGGCATAACTGACACTGACTATGAATACGCACAGAAAGCCTGGACAGAATTACACTGTCAAACAATGGGCGATTATCATGATCAATATTTATTGGCTGACGTGTGTTTATTGGCAGACATCTTTGAAAATTACAGATCTACATGCATGAAACATTACGGCTTAGGCTCATCACATTACATCTCTGCCCCTGGCCTTTCTTGGGACGCATTCTTAAAGTCTACAAACATGAGATTGACTTAATATCTGATCTAGCTACACTCCAGATGATTGAAGACGGTCTAAGGGAGGTATTAGCATGGCCCTCACATCCTTACTGCAAAGACCCAAAAATAAGTACTTAGATGACTATGACTCAGCTAAACCATCCAACTATCTAATGTATTTAGACGCTAATAATCTGTATGGATGGGCCATGAGTCAGACACTCCCACTAAGAAACTTTAAAATGTATGCAGGCCCTTTTCAGGTTGATGCTGTGTTAAATACGTTGTCAAAGCTTGCGCCTGATCATGGACTAATCTTAGAAGTAGACTTGTCATACCCTAAAAATTGCATGACCTCCACAACGATTATCCTCTAGCCACAGAAAGATTAAAGATGACCCCCACAGAACCGCCTAAACTTGTGCCCAATCTCCGTCATAAGACTGAGTATGTTTGTCATTACAGGCTCCTACAGTTTTACTTAAGACATGGATTAAAACTTACTGCTGTTCACAGAATAATTACTTTTGAACAAAAGCCTTTTATGAGGCCATACATCATGAAGAATACTGACCTTAGGACTAAAGCTACTGACGCTTCAGAAAAAGACTTTTTTAAACTAATGAACAACAGTTGTTTTGGCAAGACCATGGAGAACCCACACAAACGTAAAGATGTGAGATTAGTTACAAAAGAAAAACAAGCAATTAAACTGGTCTCTAAACCTAACTACCTAGACTTTAGACAATTTAATAACGACCTGGTTGGCATTATGATGAAGAAAATGTGTGTAAGGTTGGACAAGCAGGTGTTTATTGGGTTTACTGTGTTAGAGCTGTCAAAGCTGTTTATGCTAGAATTTCTGTATAACTACTTTAAACCGCTGTACCCAGAATCTAGAGTCCTTTACACAGACACTGACTCTTTTATTCTAGACGTCCCCACAGAAGACTTTTACAAAGACTTAGAAACAGAGGTAGCTAAAGGAGCTGATGGATGGTACGACACATGTGACTATCCTAAAGACAGCCCTTTACATTCAACTGTAAACAAGAAAGTGTTTGGAAAGTTTAAAGATGAACTTAATGGGACAGTTATACAAGAATATGTTGGTCTACGGTCAAAGCTGTATAGTGTTGCTAGCCAGACCTCTGTAATGAAGAAGGCTAAGGGCATAGGTAAAGAAGTTGTAAAAAAATATAATTCATGATAACTACAAGCAGGCTCTCTTTGAAGGCAAAGTATTTCATCACACAAATGTTAATCTACGCTCTACTCTTCATCAAGTAAACACAACTGCTGTTAATAAGAAATCACTAGTCTCTAACAATAACAAGCGAACTTACGTTGATCCTGAGTTTTCATATGCTATAGGCCATTGGAGAACTTTAAAAGATTAAGAACATACCTTGGCCTAGAACATAACTTGGTCCAGAACATGACTTAAGAACTTGACTGACTTAAGTTAAGAACTTGACAAGTACCTTACATGTACTTTACTTGTACTTTACTTGTACTTAAGTTAAGAACTTGACAAGCACTGTACTTGTACTTAACATGACTTGTACTTACTTGTATTTAAGTTAAGAACATGACAACACTGTACTTGTACTTAACATGACTTGTACTTACTTGTACTTACTTGTCAAGTTCTTAACTTATACTTTACCTTGATTATAACTGACTTAACCAGTATTTTAACTTGTACTTTTAACTTGTACTAATTTGCACTTAACCATACTTAACCATACTAACACACACATTAAAAAAATAATCCATTAAAAATGGTCTGCAGCAGAGGTTGTACTTTTTTTTGTCAGAGCTGGTTCTTCTTCTTTTACTGATTTTGTTGGCTTTTGTGACTTTGTTGCTAAACATGTTTTAGATAATGGTAAGTTAAATCAAAAGCCACCACAACAACACCCCCCAATACTTTATAATAATAACATCTTACAGTTTGATTGTGTGTTGTTTGTTGTTGTTTTTGATGCGGTGGTGCTGGTTGGCGATTTGTGTATTACTATCTAATAATTTTGTTTTGCTGCATGGTATTGCTTTTTCATCTGTGCCATTCAACTAGTCATGCCAGCCCACACGCCCAGGATTTTAGTCTTAGTAACACTACTCACTTGTGGAAATCATTTTGGGAAACTTCCCCTGGGCATTCTCTGTGGAGTCATATCTGCCCTGTGGGTTACAATCTTCTTCCTCCTGGTCGCTCTTTTTTTTAAGTGAATAAAGATTTTAATATGATTAAAAAATTAAAACCCATGATGAATGGCATAATATAGTCCCCAAATACTGTAATACATGTCACATGCAAGAGTTTCTAGGACTTTTTTAAACTGGATCTTGTGATAGGTCGTATTTTAAATCTTCTCTGAATCAATTGACGCCATCTTGCCACTAACTTACATATAACTATCATGTCTGCCCCACCGATCTAACCATTTTTACCCAAGCGTGCTTCGTACCCAGCGTAATACTTCTCAACGTCTGAAGTAGACAATTGTTGAATCTGTTCAATACTTAGTTCAACACCTAAATACTGTCTAGTTTTTCCACACGCAGCCAGAGAGTATAATCTTTCTTTATGACAGAGGCTTTCGGAGTGGTCTGCTGAGTAGTAGTCTGCTGAGTAGTAGTCTGCTTGCTCCTCACACTTTTATAGTTCGTCACAGTCCATTTTTAAACCCTTTTAAAAACAATAAAAATAATATAATACTTTTAAAACAATACTTTTAAAACCATGAGTTTAACGTTGGTTAATTATGCAGTGCCTATTGTTGGTGTTATAGTTTATTCAACTCTTGCAAAATGTTTGCTAAGAATAAAACCACCCTACATGGGAAAAATAGAAGATTCACCAAAACTAGTTGCAACCTTACTTTTAGCTTTAACAACAAAAGATTATCTGATTAAAAAGCACATAGACAGTCTTTCGTATTATGATTATTTTAATTATTTTTTAGTTAATAAAAAACATGAGCACTGCAAAGATCATTAATACTATTTACCACTCTGCTGTAATTAGCGGCCTTAGTATAGCTATAGCGTGTTAGCAAAAAACATGTTTAAAATGAGGCCAGCTGATCTAGGAAGGTTAGACATTGAGGATGTTGTTAAGGTTATAGTTGTAATTACTGCAGGAATTGCGTCAAAAGACTTTCTTGTTACACAGGGGATTATCCCAGAAAATATTAATGCATAGAAAGATTAATGCATGACAGAGAATATTAATTCTAGAAAATATTCATTTATAAAAAAGATGCTGGATTGGTTCTGATGGTAGGAGGAGCTATTGTTAATGCACTGGCTTTCTCCGGGAGCAACTATATGTTTAGTAAATTGCGGTCTGATGAAGAAAGAGAACGCCATAATAAGGCAATGGAAGATTTAGCTAAGGCAAAAGAGGTTTATGAAAAAGGAGGATTGCTGACTTAGACTTTATTAATAAAAAGTTAAGAGAACAAGGTCATGCAGAGCACACATTTACAGACGTTGATGGTGCAATGAATGAGTATTACTTAGTGACAGGAAAGAAGTTTCTAACATCGTCACCGCCAGAACTGTCTGACTTTTATGAACCATCAGAAGAACAGAAGACTGCAGAGATAGCTTTCATTTTAGTTGGCATGACGTCAGTCTATCTTGTTGCTCACTTTCTTGAGTAAAAAAACAACAACAAATAAAATACAGTCCTTTCTTATGGATAAAATATATTATTCTCCTAGAGGGTATTGGAAAGGAAAGACTGCTATTAATAAACTAAGTAAAGCTGCTGGTGTGTCTGAATCAGAAGCAAAAGACTGGCTTTCTAAACAAGCAATTTGGCAAATATATCTGCCTGCCCCAAAAAGAATAATAAGACCTAGATTTGTTAATTCAGTTCCAAATGACACCCACCAGATGGACTTGTTGTATCTTCCACATGACAAAGTTAGAAGAAAAAAGTTTAAGGATGCTCTAACTGTTGTTGACATGGCTTCAAGATACAAAGACACTGAGCCTTTAACAGATAAAAGCTCAACTGCTGTTTGCTGTGGCTTTACAACAAATATACATGCGAGGCCCATTAAAGTATCCTAGGCTGATCCAGGTTGATGATGGAAAAGAGTTTAAAGGGCTGTAAACCAACTGCTTTTAAAACACCAGGTTACAGTTAAGAGAGGGATTCCAGGCAACCATCGCTCCCAAGCCCTAGTAGAAAACTTTAATAAGATTCTAGCTGAACGTCTGTTTACCTATCAATATTACAAAGAAATTATGGACAGAGCACGCAACACAGAATGGGTTAGGAGGTTGCCGGCTGTCTTACGCGCCATGAACAATGAAGAATTTAAAGCAACAGGTCTTAAACCAGTAAACGCAATCAAATTTAAAAACAATTAGCATTACTGAAGATGTGCAGGGCACTCATAAACTCTTGCCGTTTGGGCTAAAAGTAAGATACGTGTATGCTCCTGGAGAGGCAGAGGGCGATGTTAGAATTAGAGCCACAGACCCTATATTGAGCGTAGACATATATGAAGTTGAACGAATTATGAAAACAGCCCCTCCTGTGTATTATTTAAGAGAAACTCTTTCTTCTAAAAAGCCTGCTCCTAAAAGATCGTTTGTTCGTGAAGAGCTGCAAGTTGTCCCACCAAACACAGTGCCTGTTAGTTAGTTTAAAAAAAATAGTATGAATGTTTATAACATATTTTATTTATTTATTTATTTTTTATTTTTTGGTTAAACTTATGATTTTTAATTCATATTCTATTTTTAACTTATGATTTATTTTGGGTTTAACTGATTGTTTGTTTTTCAATGTTCTGTTTGATTGCCACAGTGTTTACCTGTCGTGAAGTAAAAGTCTTTCTCCGCTCCTTTTGAAGTTCAATTTTTTGGCGTCTGTAATCATCACCATCGGCCATAAGCCGCTGAAATCCTTCGTCTGTAATGTTTTCATCCTGCATTGATTTGCTTATTCTTAATCTTAATGAACAAAGTTTAGCTGATGCTAAGGCTACAATGGCAGTGTGCTTTTGTAATTTAGGAGTTATTTTTTTTAAAAACAGCACTCATAATCGTGGACACAGCACCTAAACTTAACCCAACACCCCCAAAAGCTAAAGAGACTGGTACTCCAGCCCCAGTAGCTAAAAGAGCAACACTAGACCCAGCACTTACGCAAGCTACAGTTGATGAGCCAGTAATTACATAGGAAAGAGTATTCAAAGCTTTAGCATATTTCTTTCTAGTAACCCTATACTTATCCAAGTCACTTTCTATTTCTTTTTGAAGTTCAGTTATGTGCTCTAATCTAAACTGTTGAGCCTGATCATCCATTTTTTAATTAAGATTAATTTTGTAAAAAATATTTTTTTTAATTAAGATTAATTTTGTAACATTGTTCTTATTAACTCTTCTGGCAGCACTTCATCAACAGAGTATAACCCAATAAAATCAACATACGTAATGAAACTAAAGTCGAGTACTGTTAGTTTGGCTTTGTCAACCATCACAGTAACTTTGTCAGATGATAAGAAGGTGTTTATTTCATCCCCGTTTTTAGTAATGGCAATAACAAGCCTAAGAGGGCCATCCAAGTTTTCAGACTTTATTAATACTCCCCTTGCTAACACATGTTCTGGCAAACTAGAATTAGACTCCCCTGGAGTAATTAATAAAACAAAAATTAAAGTAGCAGTGTTAGGCATTGGACATTTTGGGATAAATTCTAGGGTTACAGTGTCATCCCCCACTTCAGCTAAGGGCTTCTTTCTGCTCAGCACATATTCGCGCTTATATTTATCTATTACAATCTGCTTTTTCTGTTGTGTTCTTGGGACAAGACTAGCAAGAAAGGGTCCTGCATTCAAAGCCTTTCTAAAAAAATTTCTTATCAAAGTATACATTGGGGCTTCGTAAGTCAAATTTTAAATCCCAGTTAATTTCGGGACGCAAGACCCAGTTGTTGTCTTGTTTATAAAGCCTGTATTCGCATTTGCCGTAATCAGTTGTTTCTAGATTTCTTATCTCTTCCAGGGTGGGATACTGCTGGCGTTTTTTGTCTTCAATTTCTGTTCGTTTGTAAACCCCATCATCTGTGTATTCAAATCCATAAACATTTCCTATCACCCCTATCAGATCAAACTCGGCTGTGTCTGCTAGGTCTTTTAGCTCTACTGCAATGTATTTAGGAGCTAGCTGCGCTTTTGATTCTGGCCCGCGAGACATTTTTTTAATATGAAAATTATAATAAACAATCTATAATGAGCAGTCTATAATAAAAAGTCTATAATAAGCAGTCTATAATAAACAATCTATAATAAGCAAACGTATTGAACTGGGGGGTCAGTCCGCAAGCATAGTTTAGTGTGCTTAGACGTTTCTAATTGCTCTTTTATTTTTTTAGCTCATCCCTGTCCCTTATTATATAATTTTCACTAAAACATTCTTCAAAACTATCTTTGTCTTTAGTGTAAAATAATACAACCGATTTTAACTGCGATCTAAAGTCTTTTAAGACAGCATTGTATTTCTGAGTTAAGAGCCACACAGAAACTAAGGCGTGGCGCCCACTAAAGGCTAGCTTTGACAGAGCTTTTCTGTTTTTAACAATGTCTCATTCAGCTGAACAGTCATCAATAATAAACAGCGTTTCAGTTCCTTCAAATAACTTTAGTATTGTTCTAAACAATCACTTAGCTTGTCAGTAGGATCAACTAAAAATATATTCTCGTCTGTCCAAATAAACTTCCTCTCTTTGTAAGACTTGTTGTGCTTAATGGTTGTGCAGAATATAACAATGTACTCGTAATGAAACCTGTATATTTTTTGTAACAAATCAAGTACGAAGACAGTTTCCCCACACCCAGTAATCCCACAAATAAGCGAACAGTGTGGATCTTTGGGCAGAAAGTTCAAACTATCCATCTGTTTTTAATAGGTTATTTCTTTTAACATGCATTTTAATAGGTTATTTCTTTTAGCCTGTTTTTCAATGTTTAACTGAGCGTCACAAACCACAAAACGTGCATTGTATTGGCCGTTCCGTCTGCTTTCTTGTTTATCTGTATGGTTATG
>CM031620.1:67089048-67103372 GCA_018398815.1 Conus ventricosus | reverse complement strand
CCTTTTTTGGCAGCGGGTTTTCTTTTTTTCTTCACAAAATTGTAGCCTTGTGGATAGAATTGCGCCATCTTGTTTGATCCATAGTAGTTTATTCCCATGTGTCAAGGTCGATGTGAAAAGCTTTCGTGGATGTTTGAAGAATGTCTTTGAAGCGTTTTCTTTTACCTCCATGGGAAAGTCTCTTGAGCAGCTGTGATCTCGCATGCAAGCTACATGACCTGCCCTGTGAAGCTGAGACAGCATCACGATGGTGTAGCCGCTTGGCAGGCTATACTTGGTCAAGCACCTCAGTGTCTGGGATTCGTCTTGCCATTTGATGTATACAAAAACTTCTGAGCAGGCTGTGTGGAAGTGATTCAGCTTCCTGGCATGCTGTTGGTACACTGTCACGTTTCATATGAACAGAGGCGTGTGGGGAGAACAACTGATCTGTATACCTTCACTTACTCTCTAGACTGATGTCTCTTCTATTCCAAACATTGGTGTGTACTGTGCCAAGGTTGCACTTGCTTTTACAATTCTGACGCTAACTTCATCGTCGATAGTGACATTCTGAGACAGTGTGTTGCCAAGGTAGTGAATGTACTCACCACAGCATGTCTCACACAATTGGCTGTGATGTTAGGCTCAGCGTAGGTCCTGCCTGATAAAGTTGATGCAAAACTTTCGTCTTCTCGTATTCATGTTGAGACCGAATTTGGCGCAGGCTACAGAAAACCTGTCGATGCAGGATTGCATGTCCATTTTCTGAGCCACCATTTAAGGCGCAGTCATCAGTAAACGAAAGTCCCTTAGGATATCTGTCATCACCTTAGTTTTTGCCTGGAGCCTCTTAAGGTTAAACAGCTTTCCATTTGCTCTGAATCCCATGTCAATGCCTGCATCTCCTTCTCTGAAGGCGTCAGTCAGCATTGTAGAGAACATGAGGCCGAACAGAGTGGTGGCAAAATACAGACTTGCTTTACGCCATTTGTGACAGGGAAGGGGTTAGATGTCTCTCCATTTTCTTGATTCGGGCCAGAATTCCACCATGGAACTGTGCACCATAGAGATGAATTTCAGTGGGCTACATATTTAGCCATGATCTTCTGCAGGCCCTCTCTGCTGACATTATGGAAGGCCTTGGTCAGATCGACAAGGTGGAGAACAGATCAGCATTTGTTCCTGACATTTTGCCTTATATGGCGGCTCACCAGAATCCTGGCAAGTATCTTGCTGGCTGTAGAAGAAGAGGATGTGCCTTGGTAGCTGTCACAAGCTTGGATCTTCCTTTTGCACTTGCACAAGGGATAATGGGTGCATCTTTGAACTCCTGAGGGATGGTCTCCTGCTGCCACATCAGAAGACACAAATGATGAACTGGAATGGAGTCTGAACACGAGCTTTGCAGTAGACAGCAAACATGATGCTTCTGGGGTCCACTAGAGGGTGGGTGGTTCATCCATTCCCTCGCTCATGGCACTTGAGGAGGCCCGTCATTGGGTTTGTCATTGATTGATGATGGGTGCTTTAGTGCGCTGTTGAAGTATTCTTCCGGTGTTCCCAAGATCTTTTACTTGTCAGTGATCAATGTTGTTTCCATTAGCGCTGAGTAGAGGGGTGATTCTGTTGGTGTAGACCCATACATTTCTTTCAAGGCATCATAAAAGTTCTTCATATCATGCCTGTCGGCATATCCTTGGATGTCATCAGCTTTGTTGCTCAGCCACATGCATCCTACGTTGGGTTTTTTTTTTTGTTTGTTGTTTTTTGTACTCCCAGTTCTTATAGAACAGGGAGTACTTTAGAATGGGAATGAAGAAATGCTGTCTGTGGTTCTGTCTGTCTGTCTGTCTGTCTGTCTGTGTGTCCATGGTCAAAATATGTTCCACTCACTCCAGACAAAACTACTGGACCGATCTTTCTGAAACTTTGTAGGTATGTTCATTATGGGCCATGGATGATGCCCGATGTTTTAGTTTACCCCTATAGCCGTTACTAACGGCTGTAACGGCCTATAACGGTTTTTCTTCTTTATGGAATATCGCAGAAAGTACTTGGCCCAATTTATAAGCGGTTTAGATGATCTCGTGCCAAATCGGGGCCTTTGTCCATAGTAAGTGATGTGATTCTGAAAATGGATAATTAAACAACCATTAAAAACCGTTATTTTGCCGTTATTTCTTATATATATAGGTAGATTTTTAATGAAAAATTTTGGGACGTAATTCTTGACATATTGTCCGATTTGGATGAAATTTGATATGTACACAGGCTTTAGCCCAGTGAGGACTAAAATACCAGTTTCAAAAGTGTATATCAGTTATATAACCGTTAAACCGTTATTTTGCCGGGTTTTTATATATATATATATATTGGTGGTTTTAATGAAATTTTGTATATAGAAAGGTTATCACACATAAATGGCACTTCCATGTAGTGTTTAAAAATCTGGACCGTTAAAAACCGTTATTCTTGACATTATCCGATTTGGATGAAATTTGGTATGTGCACAGGCTTTAGCCCTGTGAGGACTAAAATACCAGTTTCAAAAGTGTATATCAGTTATATAACCGTTAAACCGTTATTTTGCCGTTTTTTTAAATATATATTGGTGGGTTTTAATGAAATTTTGTATATAAGAAGGTTATCACACATAAATGGCACTTCCATGTAGTGTTTTTAAAAAACTGGACCGTTAAAACCGTTATTCATTGACATATCCGATTTGGATGAAATTTTGTATGTGCACAGGCTTTTGCCCAGTGAGGACTAAAATACCAGTTTCAAAAGTGTACATCGGTTAAATATAACCTTTTAAAAAACCGTTATTTTGCCTTATTTATTATCTCACAAAGCACTTGGGCCGATTTATAAGCGGTTTGGAAAACTGGGAGTACGTTTATATGCTTCGCATCTTGTTTTATTATTGAACTGTTCTGCGTATGGATGTTGAATGCATCTTTTGTTGGAGGTGGACTTGGTCTCACTGAGGTGATCCTTGTGCAGAAGATGTGTCTCATGCAGTGGCTTCTCTGTCTGTTCTACGTGGTCTAAAGTGATGCATACGTTTTCCAAATTATCACAAGTATTACTGCATATGTAAAGTTTTCAATACTTGATCAGGAATAGTTCCTAAATGAGCATCTCTTCCCATTGTCTATTATCTGGAAATACTTGTGATTCCCTACAATGTGATATAGAAACTTTCTTTAAAGCATGATAAATTGCTCCAACCAAAGCTGTTCGTAAAACCTACCCCCCCCCCCCCATATGTAAATTTTTCTTTTAATGCATGATAAACGGCCCCAACCAAAGCTTTTCCCTGAAAACCTACCCCCCCCCCCCCCCCCAATGTAAACTTCTTTAATGCAATAAAAGGCCCAACCAAAGGGTTTTCCTAAAAAACCCTCCACACACCCCCCCCCCCCATATTAAACTTTCTTTAATGCATGAAAAAGGCCCAACCAAAGTTTCCTGAAAAACCCTACACCACACACCCCCTCCATATGTAAACTTTTTTAAATGCATGAAAAACAGGCCCCAACAAAAGCGTTCCTGTAAAACCAAAAACCCCCCCCCCCCCCCCCCCTCCCCCCAATTTTTAAATTTTCATTAAGCATGTAAAAGGGCCCCAAACCCAAAGCTTTTCCTGAAAACCTACACCCCCCCCCCCCCCCCCATTGAAACTTTCATTAATCATGAAAACAGGCCCAAACCCAAATGTTCCTGAAAAACCCTTTCCAACACCCCCCCCTCCCAATGTAAACTTTCTTTAAGCTGAAAAACGGCTCCAAAAAAACGTTCCTTAAAAACCCTACACCCCCCCCCCCCCCCCCCCCTATTAAACTTTCATTAATGCATGATAAACAGGCCCAACCAAAGCTGTTCCTGAAAAATACCCCCCCCCCCCCCCCTCCCCCCATAGAAACTTTCATTAATGCATGAAAAATGCTCCAACCAAAGCTGTTCCTGAAAAACCCTACACCCCCCCCCTCCCCCCATATAAAAACTTTCATTAATGCATGAAAAAACACCCCAACCAAATGTTCCTGTAAAAACCCCCCCCCCCCCCCCCATATGTAAACTTTATTAATGCATGATAAACGGGCTCCAACCAAAGCGTTCCTGTAAAACCTAAAAACCCCCCCCCCCCCCCCCAAATTTTAAATTTCATTAATGCATGATAAACGGGCTCCAACCAAGCTGTTCCTGTAAAACCTACACCCCCCCCCCCCCCCCCCCCCCCAAAATGTAACTTTCATTAATGCATTAAAAGGCTCCAACCAAACTTTTCTGTAAAACCTACACCCCCCCCCCCCCCCCCATAGGGTAAACTTTCATTAATGCTGTAAACAGGCTCCAACCAAAAGTTTCCTGTAAAAACCTACCCCCCCCCCCCTCCCCCCATATGAAATTTCTTTAATGCATGATAAACGGGCCCCAAACCCAAAGCTGTTCCTAAAAAACCCCACACCCCCCCCTCCCCCAATTAAACTTTCTTTAATGCATGATAAACGGGTCCAACCAAAGCTGTTCCTGAAAAACCTCCCCCCCCCCCCCCCCCCCCCCCATTGAAAACCCCTACCCCCCCAGACAACGAAGAACAAAGCACGGTCCCTTTTTCCCCCGTTTTTCCCAAAATGTATTTGGGGGTATGATAAAATTTTGGGCCCCAAACTACATATCAAAACCCTTTAAAGGGGAAGAATAAAATTAAGAAACTTTAAGAGGGAAAACCATAAAGATAAATACAGAGGTAAGCAAAAATTACCGCAACGATAAGTAAAATTAATTTGAAATTTACAATGGGGCTTTGCCTTAAAACGATTTCAGACTTTTCACAGATAAAATTCCCTCAGAAGTTATGATAAGTAATGAGAATTTTTCAAAAATTCTGTATGCACATTTTTTCATATTGTTCCAGACCCCTGTTTAACAAAATTCAGCAATCAATCACGCAACATTTTACTTTTGCATAACTACCCTACATCCTAGAAATTTTTCCCAATCTCTGTCGGATGTCAAGTTGTGCCAAAAACACACACTGATGGAATAAAATGTAATCAAAAACAAACCCTTCAGCTATTTCATGAAGTAAAACACACCCAAATTTGGGAAAAGTTCTCTCTTTACTTTTTTTCCAAAGGCAGTTTTCACCCTCAAACGCATCAAACAATGGTTGTCGCCCACGTCAATCAATTTTTTACCCCACTGCACAAGTACAAATTTGCATCCCTTTTTTTCAATAGTTTGAACGGTAAACCAATCCTTCATCTCACACAGTCCACTCAGTGGTTTGTTAATGGGCAACAGTGCTCAGTTGCTTCTGTAAAACAGCGTGTGGAACTTCTACCAGCAGCCCTTCAAAAACCCTGCCGATAATGGTTTCAACACACATAAAGCCGCCCCCTCTCAAGATCAGCAGATTTTTTGGGGGAAAAAAGGCATGGTGTAACTTGCATTGAAAAATGTCAAATTTACACTCTTTGCAAGGGGAATCGCCACACCACAAAAAAGCATTTTTTTCCCATTAAAACCTATATGTCTGACCCCCAATTTAAGACATTCTGAAACGGAAAACGGGCCCGCCCCCGGGGTTAAACATCTCCACTGTACACTGTGGGTAAGGACACCAAGCGCATTTGATGATTTCACACAACCAAACAATTATGTCACACACTTTAAAAGTAATTTTAAATGGGGTCGTTATCTAATATTTTACTGCAATATGTGTACATCCCCCAAACGCATTGCTAGAATGCCGAAGTGCACATCGGGGGTCAGACATCAAAACGAATGTGTGCTGATTGAAGAAATTTGGGAAAAATAATAAAAAAAAAAAACCGACAGGGGGTGAGAAAAAGACGTTTGGGGCACTAAAGTGTACACTACCCCAGTCCTTAAAGCAAATCCGCTCTTTTGGACTTCACGTTTTGGGTGGGAAAAAACCCGAATTTTTCGCTTAATTTCAAGCAGTTATTTTTACAATCTTTCATAATCAACAATCTTTCCCTGGCTTTTAAAGCGTTTAAAATACATCAGACGGGAAAAGGGGAATTAATTCACCCCCTTTAAAAACCACCCATTTCCATGAATCCTTTCCCTTTTAAGCGCTTGGGGAAAAACACATACTAAACAAATACTTTTTACTTTTTCTTTTTGTTCCTTCATTACAAAACCCCGTTGGTTTTAGGGGAAGCCCTCCCCCACACGCGTTTTTACTAACCATTGATTTTACGGTTAATATTTAAACGTTACAAAAAGACAGGTTCCCCATGGTACCGGACCAAGCATTTCCCGAAAAAAAAAAAAACCCCTGTAACTCAGAAAAACCCACCCCCTGTGTACAATGCTTTGACATTTTTTACCTTTATCTGTTTATAATTCCCTTAAATTTAAATTTCCAAAATGTGACCCGTCATTTCATGAAGAAAAAAGAGAAGGGCCTACAAAATGCACCGAATTTGAGTTCTTGCTGTTTTTTTTGATGCCCTTCCATTATATCATGGGATTTTTAAGGAAAAAAGGGGAAACAGATTCTACACACTTTAAAACCATGACAATGAAAAATATCAAAATCAGCAAAAGCTTTGGTAGAAAGGCAAAAGAATACGTTTCTCTTTTTTCATTTTTCTGTTCAAAAAAAAAAGCAACACCAATTGGGGACCCGCCCTTTACTATTTTTAAAAAATTTTTACATTTTCAGGGAACTGCAAAAAACGGGTTAAAGTGGGGGATGATTAAAACATAAAGGGGTTACTGATTTTGCGTTGAAAAAAAAACATGCCAAAAAGTATTACAGAAGAGCTCACACCTTTCGAACGCAGTAGCGTGTTGCCCCCTGTGCACAGTACACCCTTGAAGTCGCCGGGGGGGGATCGCGCGAGCGGTGACCGCAGTGGGAAAGGGGTCCCACTCCCCCCTGAAGAGCCTGGAACAACTCTTGCTCATTTGTAGGGGCATTAACCGGGGCACGGACTCGGCGATCCAACTATCCAAAATGTGCTCTATTGGGTTTACATCCGGTGACTAGAGGGCCAGGGAAGGAGATTGACGTTGTTGGCCAGCCGGAAATGTCGTGGTAACTGGGCTGAGTGTGGCCGAGCATTGTATGCATAAATATGGAACCAGGAGCACCTGGAGTGAAAGAAGTGAGGCTGGGGATTTCTGCAAAGAAGCGCTGAGCATAGTCGGGTCCCTGGACCAGTACTAGGGGCTTCTGCACTGAAATTGATGGCTCCCATACCATTACCCTCCACCTCATGAGGGGGGATGCCTATCAACACTGTTCTGTGCATAGCGTTCATTCATTTGCAATAGACCTCCTCCTCTGGTCATTGGCGTTTGCAGCAGGAAATGTGTTTGTTGTGAATGAAACCTGTCTCCATTCACGATAACGGCCCAGGGAAAAGATGTTGCATGCACCATTGAAAGGCAGGGCCTGGCGATGACGTGAGTCATACGGGTCCTCGGATAGGTTCCCCTTCGAGAGCCACCTCATTCCCCAAGCATGTAGACGATTGCGTTACGGTTTGCCGCTTACAGTCTGTGGGGCAGGCGACGGCCCTGGGCTGTAGAGGAGACACACAGGAAACGATCCCGAACATGGCGGAGCGTAAATGTTAGCGATCGTGGGCTCGGGTTTGTGCACTTGGCGTCCTGAACGAGGTCGATCTGCTGTTGACCCCGTCGTTTCCAAAAACGGTTTCAAAGCCTCCTATGATGGTGCTTCTGGCCACATTGAAATGTATGGCAACAGCCGCTTGACTCTGTCCGGCTGAACCGGCCTATGCATTTTCTTGTTGTTGGCTCTTCAAGATTTGGCATTTCTTTCCTTTTCGTTTCTGGTTTCATTTTTTCAATGAAGCCAAACCCCTTTTATACCCTGCTATTGAGGTGTTGTGAGTATTTGTGTCTGTGCTTTGCACGGTGATCATTTCGTCTGCAAATCCGTCGACAGTCAAGTTTACAGCGCTAGTTTAAGCCCACCAGCACGTGTTTTATCGACGGCATGCGTGAACTTTGTTACACTGACATGGCAGAGAAAGGCCTGTGATGAATCAATTTGCTATTAGTTTTTTCAACATCAATTCATGTTGGGAATATGTAAATAGTGATCATATTCCAAAAATAGTATTTGTTGCGTTTCTTTTTGTGAATAGTATATTTTCTAAAAGAAAACAGTTAACCTTTATCAGTTATTTATAACGTGTGACCAATCGGAGCAATCATTGATTATGGTGTTGGGTCCTATGTATTTACATGTGGCTAACCAGAGCCACAGTGATGTTTGATATGTCAGTACTTTTTCATTTTCAAATAGCTCTCCGAATCTGACACTATTTGATTGCAAAACCCATTTCCATTTCGGTTTAAATATTACAACAACACAATCTATCGAATCATTGGACATGTTGTGCTGTACTTGTAAATCTCATTGGTAAAAAGAGCTGAAACACACATGACAACTCGCTGGACATAAAAACTGTGATGGGGTCAGCCAGATGCACGTCAACACAGTGATCGTTTGATTGGAACGTCACACCTGAGACGCGTTTAGATCAAGGAACAATGTGAAATGCTTTTTTTTTCAGAGTGCAATAAAAAGATATCTCAAGTAGAACCATGGGAGAGAGGAGAGAGAGAATGGGAGGGGGTGGCGAAGGAGAGAGAGAGGAGAGAGAAGAAGAAGAGAGAGAGAGAGAGGAGATGAGAGAGAGGATGAGAGAGGAGAGGAGAGAGAGAGAGAGAGAGTGAATGAGACAGACCAGAAAGACAGACAGGAGAGACAGGCAGATGGACAGAGAGACAGACAGATTACAGGACACAGACACGAAGAGAGTTTTACGCACTGGAGTAGCAGCAAGCAGCCGTCAGAGACAGCAGAGATACCCGTGCATCGCCTCAATCACTGGACGGCACAGAGAGGATGAACCTGAACTGCCCGGGTGTTATCCTTGGTTGGTGATGACAGAGACAGATCGGTCAGGCTGAACGTTTCACGGAACAGAGAGGACGGAACCTGAACTGCCTGGTGTTTCCTGGTTGGTGTGATGACAGATACAGATCGGTCAGGCTGAACGTTTAACGGCACAGAGAGGACTGAACCTGACTGCCTGGTGTTATCCTTGGTTGGTGATGGACAGATACAGTCGGTCAGGCTGAACGTATCGGCCAGAGAGGATTGAACCTGACCGCCCGGTGTTATTTCTTGGTTGGTGATGACAGATACAGATCGGATCAGGTCTAACGTTTTAACGGCAGGGAGGATTGCCATAAACTGACCTCCCGGTTGTTATCCTTGGTGGTGGTGTCGGTCAGGGCTGAACTGAACTTTTTTATCGGCACAGGGAGGATTGAACGTGAACTGCCTGGTGTTATCCTTGGTTGGTGGTACGATACAGATCGGTCAGGCTGAATATATATTAACATGGAGCAGTTCATTTCATGATGGGATGCTTTGTTAGGGCTGTGCATTAACCAAAGTATGCAACAACCCTATAAAAAAGATACAACTATACATGATGGTGATGAAGAGAAGATGATTGATAATAATGGACAGTTATAATGGAAATGATGATAATAATAATAATAATAATAATAATAATAATCATAATAATAATAATGATACTAACGCGTAATGTTAATGTATGATGATGATAATGATGTTGTGTTGTGTTGATGATGATGATGTGATGATTGATAATGACTAAATGGTTGAATTGAAAAGGAAAACCAAACAATTGGGAGGTGATGGTTTTATTGCAGGCAGGAGTGCTCCAGAGAACGCCTGGAGCCCATTTATTCAGGTCAATTGTTCCTGATCTCCTTCAGACAACCCATTTCTTCCGCCTCTTTGCTTTAATCGATTCCTTACAACTGTGGAAACTATCTCTGGGGAGAGACTGCTCCTTGTCAGAAACATATCAACACAAACAGTTATCAGCATCATCACAGCCATCAGCATTCCATCACAGCCATCAAATCTCACAAGCCTCAACTTCATCACAGCCATCAGCACTCTCACAGGCAATCAGCGTCATCACAGCCCTCAACATATCACAGCCATCTGATCATCACAGCCATCAGCATCATCACAGCCATCCGCATCATCACAGCCATCAGCATCATCACAGCCAATCAACATCATCACAGCCATCGCATCATCACAGCCATCAGCCATCATCAAACCATCAACTCATCACAGCCATCAGCTCAGCATCATCTCAGTCCTCATCCCACGCAGGCACAGTTTTCACAGCTTGTCATTCAGGCCTGCAGGTACACCCCGTCCGGAGAGTGATTTGGGGATGATAAGGCGCAGTCCCAGTGTCTCCAGGCCCTGAGGGATATCAACGAGTTGGGCTTGATGCCATGATGGTCATTTCGCAGATGATGTTTCATAGAAGTACTGGGATAACATAAATAACCCCCAGAACCACCAAACCCCTCCAACATCATTTCCCAGCTCCCCTCTATCTGTCCATTTTCCCTATACATGCTGATGGGGAATGTGACATCATCATTTCACCGCCTCAAGTATGCGCATTAGGTGGGTGAGGTAAAATCTGTTGGGGGAGGTGGGCAGTACTCTCTACTCAGTTCACTAGCGACCAAAATAAGAGCATCGCCAAGGTTGTCACGAAGGCGATAAAACAACTTGACAAGCAGGAATTCGACGCAAGCACCTTGTACACGACATGGCTGTCGGGCAACATCAGGGTGACAAAAAGGCGCATTTCTACCTAACATCACCTAGCTCAGCTGACTGCGGCAGTGAACAGCTCCTCAGCAGTCAATGCTGGTGAGTAGACATTATAGGCACCTTAGTGCTGCAGTGACAGAACTTTCCTTCTCTGATTACAAAGCGATGAAAACATGCAAACAGATTACTTCTGGTAGATCTGCCTTTTTTAAATAAATTTTGTGAAGATTTATTTTATTTTATTTTTTTCCCCATCCACCACTTGAGCACATACTGTGTTATGCAATATTAACTGCCACTGCAGATATGAATGCTTATCTCCCCCTTGTCTTCAATCTAAGACATAAGAGCGAGCTTTGGTTATAATTGTAATATTTCTTCATTCATTGCAACCCAAGCTGCTCTGTAAGTTGCTGGATGGTGCTCAGACTTATCCTTGAAATTGATTAGTTTAAATATATAAATAGTATATTATAATATATATATATATGTATATATATATATATATATATATATATATAGTAAATCATTTTTTATAAAATATTTACATAACCTTACAATTGTAAGAGGAAAAAAAAGTGGCTTCGCTATTCATGTAACTCAGACATCATGCATAGTTTTATTGTCTGTTCCTTACGCAACTTAAAGTTTGCCTTTTCTTATTCCTGTCTTTCCCATCTTTGTTGGTTTCTTTCACTTTCCTTCTTTCTTCCTTTCATTGATTTTGGTGGGGGTGGAGGGTGGTGTGTAAGGATGCCTGCATTGTCAGAAACGCCCTAACCAATGCCACTCCCCAAGCAACATCTCCCCTCCCTCCTCTCCTCAATACCCCAGCACCAACCCCCCCCCCCCCTCACACACACACACACCACCTCACCCATTCAAGCCTGTGCGAGGTTACATAGTGTTATTAAAACAGGGGATGTCTGGGGAGTAGACAGAGGAAACCTTGTTCACCCATGTCACAGGGGTGGAACACAGGCATCACACAAAATGGTCCTTTACTTTTAATTCGTCATTATACTTTGATGAGTATTTCCTCAGTTGATTCGTTCATTTTTTTTCAGTTCGTAGTCACAGCAGGGCAAAGCCCTCTGCAAAGTGTTTTTTTGGATGAGAGAAGTGATCCACAGTCGTGCAAACGTCCTTACTCTTCAACAGGTATTATACTAGAACCTCTGACTTCGCAACATGACAATGTGTCGCTATGGGAATACACGGAAGAGGTTTGCCTGTGTTACCTGTGATTATATTGTTTAATGCTGGGCGGTCAACCCCGGTTCTTCAGGATGTTTCTTTCCATGATTTATCTCGCTCCCTACTCTTGTGGTTCCATAAAAGCGAGAGTGGAATGATCAACTGTCAGCTACCCGGTTTAAAAAAGAAAGAAAGAAAGAAAAAATAAAAAACGGAATTAGTTTCACAGACATTACAAGACAAATTTGTTTGTGTGGTCTGGTGGAATTCCATTCGTTTCTTTTCAAAGTTTGCATCTTTTCAGCCCTCAGTCCACGTCGTTTTGAAGCTTCCAGATCCCCGTGTTCCACCTCTGTTCCTCTGTTACACTGGTTAGCTACATCGTTCAGATGTTTCTGGTTTTGGGTTATCTAATTATCTACATCGTTTCAGATGTTTTTGGTTGGTTATCTGTTCCTCTGTGTACACTGGTTAGCTACATCGTTCAGATGTTCTGGCTGGTTATCTGTTCCTCTGTGTACACTGGTTAGCTACATCGTTCAGATTTTTGTGGTTTGGTTATCTGTTCCTCTGTGTACACTGGTTAGCTACATCGTTCACATGTTGTGGTTGGTTCTCTGTTCCTCTGTGTACACTGGTTAGCTACATCGTTCAGATGTTCTGGCTGGTTATCTTTATCATTTTTTGAAATGGCGGGATGAGGACTGGTCAATCATTAAGTTTGTGGACCTTGATGTTCTCAAATTCCAGTGTGATATACCCATTGAGAAAAAACACAAGTCCAGTCACCAACGTAACGTTTGAAATGATGAAAAGGTTCATTTTCCATTTGTTGAACTTACAGGGAGCGGTTTTTTTTTTTTTTTTTTTTTTTTTTTTGGGGGGGGGGGGGGGGGGGGGGGGGGGGATTGTTGGTTAAATTTGATTTGATCTTTAATGAGGAAAAACATGATGGAGAGAAAGCATTCTTGATGTAAAGTTGATATCCAAAGTACGGAGGTGGAATGAGGGGTGTGGGGGGACAAGTAAATACCAGGTCTGCCAGACATTGCGTTTGACGAGAAGGCTGTTTACTACAAGGTGCACTGGGCACATGATGTTATTTGGCTTTGATAAACATTTTACTACCAATTCACTGGGCACACTGATGTCTATTTGGCTTTGGATAAACAGTTACTACAAATTCACTGGGCACACTGATGTGTATTTGGCTTTGGATAAACAGTTACTACAAAGTTCACTGGGCACACTGATAAATTCTATTTGGCTTTGGATAAACAGTTACTACAAAGGTTCACTGGGCACACTGGTGTCTATTTGGCTCTGGATAAACAATTACTACAAAGGTTCACTGGGCACACTGATGTGTATTTGGCTTTGGAGAAATAGTTGCTCAAAAGCGTCATGCCAAAACATACGCAAAATGATACTTTGTACATGCATTACGACCCCTGCTATTTACATAATCAAACTAATAGTTTTTTACATGCATCACAACCCCTGCTGTTGACATAACTAAAATAATAGGTTTTTACATGCATTACAACCCATGTTAATGACATAACCAGAATAATAGTTTTTTACGTGCATCACAACCCCTGTTAATGACATGACCAAAATAATAGGTTTTTTACATGCATTAAAACCCCTGTTCATGACATGACCAAAATAATAGGTTTTTTACATGCATTACAACCCCTGTTCATGACATGACCAAAATAATGGTTTTTACATGCATTACAACCCTGTTCATGACATGACCAAAATAATAGGTTTTTACATGCATTACAAACCCTGTTAACGACATAAGTCAAACGATAGTTTGTACATACAGTACACCCCCTGACAATGTTTATTCCCCTGGGTGATGGGTCTGTTGCTGTGTTGTCCTGCAGGATTTGTGCCGCTCCACTCTCAGTCAGGATGTGCCACACAGGCTGTCAGCCGCTGTCTTTGTGCGACCAGCTGCAACAGCCACTGACCTGGTGGCACAACTTGACGAAAGGAGGACCCGACCCGTCCATGACGAACGTTATCTATGAACGCCTGGTAGCCAGGTAAGATATGAACGAAATATTCTGAACATTCTGATTAGTATGAACACTTTCAAAACCTAAATTTTGTGCACACACACACACACACACACACACACACACACAAACACACACACAACACACAGGCACACAAAACACACACAAAACACACATACACACACCACACAACACACACACACCACACACACCACACACAGGCACACACACACACACACTACACACACACACACACACACACACACACACACACAACAACACACAGGCACACACACACACACAGACACACACACAGGCACACACACACAACACACACACACACACACAACACACACACACACACACAATACGGTCATTGAAGTCCATTAATACAGTTGCCTCAGATATTA